>OAMK01000074.1:702143-720213 GCA_900205225.1 Saxicola maurus maurus | reverse complement strand
AATGGGGATGGAAAGGGGAATAGGAATGAGAATGGGAATGGGGATAGGAATAATGGGGATGGCAATGGGGATGGTAATGGGGATAGGAATAATGGAGAGTGGGAATGGGAATGGGAATGAAAATTGGAATGGGAATGGGAATGGGAATGGGAATGGGAATGAGGATTGGAATGGGAACAGGAATGGTTGTCTCTTCCTCCTGCTGCCACATGGAAATCACAGCCTGGTGTCACACCAGCAGCTCCTGGTGAAGAACCAGCACGGGTTGTGCCGTGGGCTGCAGGGAAGGGAGGAAGGGGTTAAAGAATTCATAAAAAATGAAGGATCCTAATATTAAAGTGGGGGGAAAATGTGGGTGAATGACATATTTTTTACACACCTCAACTGTCAACATTTCTAATCAAATCATCCAGCCTTCTTGCTTCTTAAATGATACAAGCAATATTTCCTGTAATAAACACCCCTAAGTCTAATGAGAGGCCCTAAGGCAACTTCAAATGTATGAATTCATTATAATTGAACAACATAATCTGCAGGGCAAAGATTCCTGCTACCCAGTCTTTTAACTTTGCACGGCTTGGGTGTTCTATGAAAAATGTTCTACATTTTGTTTACAATGTATTGCTGCTATTTGAAGTATTGTATGTTCCTGTAGTACATAAGATGGGGACGCATAATGGAGGAAAAATCAAGGAGGCAATCTTTCATTTTGTTCTGGTATGAAAAATTCAAAAGACTGAAAACTCACCCAGAGAAATTTTGCAAGCATATTATTTTCCGATGTTTCGATCAATTTGTCTGTCAACCATGCTGAGAGGTGGAAGGGGCCAGCAAAAGCAATTTAGCTTGTGAGGTCCAAAATAGAAATGTTTTAGGAAACCTTGTCACACATTATTTTTTTATATGAGAACTGCTGTGTTTTTTATTTGCTAGTCATATTATGAAGAGAAATTGGTATCAATCATCTAAATCACCTATGAATATCTGATATANCCGTTACTTTTGTGCATATAAATAAGGTGAAAAAAATATTTAAATGAAGCTTTTAAAGCATAGCAAAACCTTTGGGTAGACAACAGGCTCCCCACTCAGGTTTTTCCCATTTAAAAAATATCCTGTGTGTTTTAATTGATTGTACCCAAGTGACATCATAGTGAATCATCTTGCATATGAACATATTGACCTCTCTCTGCCTTTAATTAAGCTCTGATTGCTTTATGAGAAGTTTGCTGTGGATTGATAGGTGTGCCAGCCCATGTTCAAACTCCACACTCTGCGTGTGTACAGGGCTGGGGAAGGGAGCATATGTGCAGGAGGGAGATTAATTCTCTCTTTTGGGGCTTCCTATTTGTTTATATGATAAATACAGCTCCTGTCATTTGTGAAATCTTGTCAGTGCAGCTGCAAACTGCAAGTTTAGTGGCAAACAGCAGGTTTGGTTCAGTCTCTTGCCCACTGCACTTTGCTGGCACTGAAATGTGTTTTGGAATGATGGANAGAAAGTTCACCTGGTGTCCTGCAGGGCTGGGAGGGGGTTTGCACAGGCCAGGAAGGTGTGTGGTCACTCAGCTGAAAGCTGGACATTGGTAAGATTGGCTGGTTTGGGTGATCTTAGTGCAGAAGTGACACTTTGGGGCTAATGCAGGGATGGGCAGCTGTGGAGTTGGTTCTTGAAGGAATTGAGTTGGCCATGAGGAGAGAGAATGGGAGTAAAGCATGTGATGGAGTATGGAGTGAGAGAGAGGTTTTGGAGCAGGCAACAGAGATGTATTTGAGGGATGAANGGATAATTAGAGTGGTGAAGGAATGGGGCTTTGTCAGTATTTGAGGTGTATAAACAAATGTAATATAAAATTTTAGCAGAGCAAGTAGGAGGGTGGGTGAAACTTCAGCACGGAGAGTGAGATGGAACTTGGGNTCATCCAGACTCAGCAGTGTCAAGGATGACACTTTTTTAGGGAAAAGATTGTTCCTGGAGGAAAGCTGCAGAATTGCTTCTAATCAGAGGAAGCAACAGGAGGTACTTGAAGAACAGAAAAGAAAAGGGAGAATAGGAGAAAAAACACAGACACGTGGTGTGATTTTTNGTGTGGTCCTGAACAGGGCCAGGAGTCAGGCTTGACCATGCTGTGGATCCTTTCTAACCCAGGATATTCTGTGATTTATTTTCTAGAGTTCTGTGAGCAGCAGGCCATGACCAGTTGGGCCAGCAGTGTTCCCTCACAGAGCAGAAACCCATTATCCTGTTCCTGATGGGAGACAGTGGGAATTGTGTCTGTTCCTTGCTGACCCCCTCTGTCACTCAGGGCTGGTGGTGACACTCTGAACGTGCTCCTTAATGGCTGAGCTCTTCCTCTTGTTTTGTGTCTGGGATCATCTCCTCCTGGTTGTTTACAGCCCTTGATGTCTGAAGCTCTTTAGCCTTCTGATGTTTATGTCCTTTGTCACTTGGGCTGCCTCTGGAGCAGCCCCTGAACATCGATGGCTCTCAGGACCGTGTGCTGGAATTGCTGAGAAACCACCCAATTATTGCTGTTGCCTTGTGATCAGAGGCTGGTGCTGCTGGGGATGAAGCCAGCCCAGCTCCTCTGTTGTGCACTTTAGCCTGGCCTTTGATTTTCCCAGGGGCAGGGCTGCTGCAGCTCCTTGGAGAGGCTGTGCCGTGGCAGATCTGTCACCCCTGGGAGTGTCAGGCTGTCATTCCAGGCTCCCTTATATTTACCTACCTAATTCATGCTCCTTGATCATTGGAGATTGTACATTTTGAAGGATATAAACTGTTTAATTAGCACTTTTACCTCCTGTTGTTTAACATTATGTGCTGCACGTAGTGTCATGTGAAGCTGGGATGTTTATTTAATTTTCTCTTAGATCAGCTCTCGCAGCTTTGATAATCTTTGCTCTACAAGTTGGAATTTTCCAGAAGAAATGGATCACTCCAAACCAAAGTCCCATGCAAGTGGTGGAGACAGATGTACAGTATGAGCCAAATAGGATGGTCTTTGGGTTGGGAAAGATTAAATTCAGGATGATTTGTTTGGGAGGGCTGTGTAGTTATTTGTAGTTTGTGTCAGGGGTGGGGATTTACAGCTGTTGTGATAAATTTATATTCTTCAGAATAGATAGGCTGTATTTTCCCTATTCCCAACACACAGATGTGAGCATTGCAGTGGGAAACAGAAATTTTAGTGCTTTTAATATTCTTTGTATTGTGCTTTAGAACAGTTTTGCTTTTTAGTAGAACATTCCTCTAACAAATCAATACATTTTTCTGTAGAACTTTGGGTTTGTAGAACTTTATTTTTCTTTTTTTTTTTTTTTTTAATGTTTTCACTTGTGGTATTAGAAATTGCAACATCCTGCAATTTCAGAGATGGCAAATGGTCTCTCAATTTCTTGTAATTTAAGCATCACCTGAAACACCTTCAGGTTTTCCTACCCATATGTTAAAGCTGCTGTTTAATCTGAGAAAACNCTTCACCAGTTTCTTTTTGGGCTCAAACTGGTGTTTTGTAAACTTTACTGGTTTTCCTTCATGGGTAAAAATTTGGATGGGATAAAGCCTTTGTAAATCTTTATTTTTTAAAAAAAAAACAACAAAAAAGAACCCTGTGACCTAAAAGTGTCCAAGGCCAGGTTGGACAGGGCTTGGAGCCACCTGGGCCAGTGGAAGGTGTCCCTGCCCATGGCAGGGGTGGGATGGGATGAGCTTTAAGGTCCCTCCCACCCCAAACCAGTCTGGGGNTCTGTAAACATCTCACAGAGCTACAGAAATTATTTCAGAGCTACATGGTTAATAAAATTTATTTGATTAACATTGAGTTCTAAGAACATGAGAGATGTTTGGGTAGGAATGCAAAGCCAAGAAACTGAGGGCAGGGATTTGGTCTTCAGCTCTGCTTTTGTTGCCTTGGGCCAAAGGGCAGATGTGTGAAAGGATGACTTCAGCAGTGGTGCAGAAATGCATTTGATTGGCTCCAAGTGTTCAAATCTTTGGGTTCAGGATGGAGCTGCTCAAGGACCTGGTTTGTCCTTGGTTCAGTTTTCTGCACATTGTGTTACCAAGTTTTGGTTCTGCTGCAGNATGAGCTCTTTGACTTCTTTCAGAGAAGTCTTACCTCCTTTCTCATGGCATTTCATGAGTATGAAGAGGTAAAATATTGAATGTTTGACAGTTTTTAATTGGAGGAAAACAAAATTGTGCCTTTCTGTCTCCACCGTCTGGCAGGCAGCAGGAATTTTTCTGGGCATTGCAAGAGAAGAGCTCCATGGAGCTCAAATTTCCGTTTTCTGTGCATGATTTTTTTTTTTTTTTGCCTTAGATTTTGTTTTGTTTTTACAAAATATTGGTTTATTGAGAGATGTGTTACCCTCAATTGACATATTGACATTTCCAGGAACTGTGGTTATTGTTTTGAGAAATACAATCCTACACTGACAGATTCCTATCATTATTTGGAACCGTTGCTGAGGGTTAGTGAGACAAGTCTCATAAATAATGAAAGTGAATCATATTGGGGAGAACAGCAGCGAGGAGCAGCACAGGGGAGTGCTGACACCAGGTAATTTCTGCTCGCCGTGACATCACGCAGCGCTCGTGTCACGCCGTGGAGGGGACAGGGACTCGCAGGGCTGGGTAATTAACTGAGTCACTAACTACCTGCTGGAGTCATTAACAGCACAGGGGATACCTGGGCTCACTCTCCTCTCCTCCCAGGCCCCCCAGAGCACCAGACACAAGTGCACTGCCCGTGCCAGAGATGCTCTTGAACCTGCAATATTTCTCCCGCAACCTAAATTCTCTCGTCCCGTGGTTTCCCTGACTGTATTATTTGACAGCTNGGAAGAAGTTTCACACTGGACTGCATCTGATTTGCAGTTTTACAGGGAGCAATTGGCAGCCAAGGTAAAAAAAGGGGAATCAGGGTTGGTTGTGAGGAGTTACATAAGGCAGAGGCTCATCAGCCGAACCGGGGCTTGACCTGGATTTGGGACGTGTTTCTCAAGTTAGCAGAGAGCTCTAATTAACCTCCTGTTAGAACCAGGGAAATCATTTCATTTATTCTGAGGTAACAAATTTCTCCCTGCTGTTATTTCTGGAAGCAGGTAAGTTTAATATCAAATGCCCTTTGCATGCCAGAGATGTGTTTCCATTATTATTTCACCTTATTTCTTAACGCTGATGCCCCTGTATGTGCTGTGAGAATGCCAGGCCTGAAGAGAGTCTAACACACATTGCCATAATTATTTTAATGAGAGAGAATGGAGGAGATGCTTCTCTGCCATCTGTCAACAGACAGCAGTCATGGCTCAGGCTGGACTTTATTCCCTAACAAATTATTCTTCAGTTCTGAATACTGAATTCTCTATTACTTCTTCTAGGTCAGCAGCATTTATAATCTTCCCTGGTTTTCTATGAAGTCTACAAATTATGACTGATTAATTTTGTGGTGNTGCAGCTGAAGCTCCCAGTGTGTTACCTGCTGCTCCCTGCACTCACCTGCCTGCCCAGCATCACACACACAGAGGGGACCAATGGGTGGCACAAGCACTTGTGCCACTTCCTGACCTGGAAATCCCACCAGCAGTAAATGCTCTAGGAAATGGTGAGGGTGCTTTGAATTTATTTTATTTATTTCTCACAGGGCTCTTATATTTAAGAAAGAAAAGCCCCTCTAATGCAGTTTGCTGGCAGGTGGTTGGAAAACCTGAGGGAAAGGAGGATTGGCAGTTTTTATATTTTTCCATACAATTATTCTCTGGGCTGTTTTGACTGTGACTTTGTGGCAAGGAATCTGTTTCAGACAGGATTACTGAAACTCTGCAGTTTCTCCACACACAGAGCAGCAGCCTCAATGCTGCTGTGGTGGTGCCAAGGTGAGATCCCATCACAGCCACTTGATTTTTTTAAAATGTGATTTATAAATAGCCAAAATTGGGATTTTAAAGCAACATTTGATGGCTTTGGCTGTGGTTTTGGTTGGCCTTTATTTACATTACCCTTCAGTATTTGCCTGTCATTAATCTCCTCCACTTAATACACAGAAATGGCCTTGACCTGAGTTGTGCTTTAGCTCTGCTCCATAAAATAAAAGTTCTTCTCTTTTTCAGTATCTCCTTTTTCACTTCAACTATATGGACCAGCTAAAGGTAAATGAGAAGAATTTATCATGAAAACTTCCAAAATNTGTTAAGAGATGCGACCATTCCCACCTCTGTCTTCCATCCTTTACATCAGAGAATCGAGTGGCAGAAATATTACATAAAAAATAGCACAGCCTTCCTTAAATATTTTTGTAAATATTATTTCTATTTTTTTTTCTACTCCTGTTCCTGTTTGGAATGAGGCTGTGATGCTTAAAGTAAACTTGATTTGCATTGGAAGACTTGGTGATGTTGATACATCTCAAAATTCTCACCCAGCCTAAGACCAATTAATATTTCTCTGTAACTTCAATTTATTGGATGACTAATNAAAAAAAATATAAAAGAACCAGTGAAGCTAAAGTTTTACTGGTTTGGTTTTTTGCTAAATCTACAGCAAGTTTTGCANAGTAAAACTGGAGCTGGAATATTATGGAAAAGAATTATAGAATCCCAGACTGGTTTGGGTTGGAAGGAACTTCAGAACTCATCTTGTTCCAAACCCCTGCCATGAGCAGAGACATCTTACTAGAGGTTAAAATTAAGTTTTTTTAATTGAACCTTTTTAAAATACACATAAAAATCACTTTTCAAACTCTTTAGTTTTACATTTGCCTTACTTAACAACAGGTGAAAACAAAACTAAAATATAAATTTATTACAAATCCAAATTAGCATGAGTCGCTTTGAGCAACCCTGTTGTGTTTGAACACCAAGCAATAGTGACACTGNCTTGGTTTGTTTTTTTTACCTCTCTGGTCCTGAACTGTGAATCTTTCTCTGCCTTGCCCCCACAAATCAGCCTTGCCATGGGCTGTGTGATATTAATCTCCGTGGGGCGGACACCTCAATGCAGGTGCTACAGCTCTTCCCCTCCTCCAGTTATTTCAGGTTTTAATCTCACTTCCTTTGATTTATTTACTTATGTCATGTGGAATGTGTCTGGGTTCTTGCCCTCTCCCTGCTTCCCCTCCTGCACACTCTGGGTGCCTCCTTGCTGTTCCATTGTTGTGGTGTCGCTGCTCGGGACGCGCTTGTTTGCCCTCGTGTTCTGCCGAGATGGATTTCCTGCAGCTTGCTCCCTCTTGTTTAACTTTCTGTCAGATTGTTACACAAATTGCTTCTGCTGTTTGCTCCTCTTGAAATGTATGAATCAAAATATCAGGGCTGGTGGTGCAGGGGAATCCGGGCTCTGTGCAGCAGGGCTTGGTTTTGGNGGATTTCCCTGATTGCAGCATCCTCTGGCTGCACGCTCACCCTCCCTCCTCAGAGGGCTCTGGGGAACCTGATTCACTCTGAAAATAAAAGATCTCGCTGGAAAAAAGGCCAGAAGGAGTCTTAACAAGACAAATTCATGGGGTTTGTCACTAAACANCAAAATTTATGGTNTTTTGGCAGAGTGGAGGTGTTCATGCAGGTGTTGGTGTGTGTGATGACATGGGGGGCAAAGTAACCCCTGAGCTGTTCACAAGGNACAGGACACAGGGAATGGTTTCCCAGTGCCAGAGGCAGGGCTGGATGGGATTTGGGGCAGGAATTGTTCCCTGGCANGGTGGGCAGGCCCTGGCACAGGGTGCCCATGGCAGCTGTGGCTGCCCCTGGATCTCTGGCAGTGCCCAAGGCCAGTTGGACATTGGGGTTGGAGCAATGGGACAGTGGGAGGTGGATGGGGTGGAACAGGATGGGATTTAAGGTCACTTCCAGTCCAAATAATTTTAGGATTTTCTGACAATTTAGGATTTTCTGTCCACTGTCCCAGGTTGCTCCAAGTCCCATCCATCCTGGACTTGAACCCACAAGGGAACCACTCCAGCCCCACAGCAGGGACTGATCATCCACCTCCACCTGCTTCAGGTTTGACTGCCTGGGAAAGCAGTGGTTTAATTTGGGGGATATCACTGAAACACAGGAGGGTTAGTTAATCGCCTAATAATTGCAATCTATTTTAAATTGCAATCTAGGAAAGTATTTCACATCATTTTTCCGTACTGTGACTCTCTTGGTGACTCCATGTGGTTTTTATTTCTCTAACCCATCCAAACATCTTTGCTGCAGTGGCCTCAGCTGAATTTCTTGGTTCTTCCTTGCAGAGGAAATCTATTTATCATCTGGTCAAATGCCTATGTCATTATTCAAGTTGCACATCTGAGGTCAGAGATAACATCAGATTTTTGACAGTATGAATGATTCAATATGAGCATGTTTTTCTAAAATAAAAGCAAAGTTTGCCTTTTTTACTTTGGATAAAAGAGAAAAGATAGCAAACTTCAGGTCAATTAGATTATTTAAGTTAAGGTTGAGGATCTTGGGTAGAGGTAAGGTCTAAGTTCATTCTGGTCTGGGGTTAAGGGAGGTGGAAATCTCACCNTGTCCATCCCCATGGTTTGTCTGTGTTTGGGGTCCTCCTGACTTCATGGCAGACAGGTCCAGAGGAACAGAGCTCAATAGTTTCCCTGTGCAGTGTGCAGTTTAATATTTCAGTGAATACAGGTGGCTGCTGTGATTACTTTTTCATTAGTATTTGGTCCCTTTTCCTGCTCCACGCTCCGCTCCCATAAAGTTTGCTATTGAAGCAATGTTTTTCCCAGATTCATTGAATGGGTTTAAAGTGTAACACCCAACTGTTAAAATTATTGCATCTTTTCCTTCAACACCTTGTCAAATAAAATGTCTCATTACCATGCAAATAGAAATCCTTGCTGTTGCCAGGCAGGCAAAATGTTCGGGTGCAGATTACAAGTTGCTGAACCCCGGCGCTGCTCCAACACGTCAGGAGCAAACACAACTTCCATCCCAGCAGCCAGGCTTGATGGGCTGGGGCTGAGGGGAAATGTCTGAGCCCCCAGACTGGAACAGTTCAATTCATGCAGCTCAGCAGGGAGGGCTGGGCATGGCAGAGCTGAGGTGCAGCTGATAAGGTTGGTGGGTCGGGGTGTTGGGTGAGGATGTGCTCAATAAACCCTGCCCGTGCCCAAAGGGGCTGGAGAGGGACATCCCACTGGGACAGGGGTGCTGGGACAGGGGAATGGCCTGAAGGTGGAGAAGGGTGGGTTTGGATGGGATATTGGGCAGGAATTGTTCCCTGGCAGGGTGGGGATGGAATTCCCAGATTTGCTGTGGCTGCCCCTGGATCCTGCAGTGCCCAGGGCCAGGTTGGACATTGGGGCTGGAGCACTGGGACAGTGGGAGGTGTCCCTGCCATGGCAGGGGTGGCACTGGAGGGGCTTGAAGGTCCTTTCCAACCCAAACCAGTCTGAGATTTTATGGTTCTGTGTAGAGACAGGAATTAAATTTTATTCACTTCAAGACAGCAACTCTGTCTNGCCCCAGGGACACGTCCTTGGGTGGGCAGACCCTACATGAGTTGGTGAAGCACTTGATGGCTGCTGAGCTGGGTGTTCCATGTCAGCTTTCCATGTACTAAAACATTGATGTTATACAATTTGCATGAATATATTTGTTTAAAATTTGGACATTAAAATCATCAACCCATATTCCAGTTTAGAGACTGGCTACTGTTAAGACAAACATTTGTGTGAATCTCAAAAAACCAGTTCTTGGTGCCAGTGACCTGACCCTCACTCCTGAATTGGTTTGTAAAGTCAGACCCCTCTTGGAGGGATTCACAGAAATTCCTTGGCAGGGAGTTGGTCAGAGTTTGTTTCAGAAGCTGAACCATTTCTTTGGGCAAAACTTTGAGTGATTCCCAAGACCTCCACCACTTTTTTCTTGCTGTTTATTCTTTCTAGGAAAATCGATTTTGCATGCAAACAATTAGCACTTCTTCTGCTGGTGTCTAGTCTTTAATGTCAATATTTTAGCTCTCTGTCTTTGCTGTTCAAAACACTAGGAATGGGTAATTCATCCAAAATAAATATGCAATTTTGAAGCTGATTTTCAAGCAGATGACTGTGAGGAGGTGCTGGAAACAAGCCAGTGGCTTCTCATCTTGTAGTTCCCAGAATTAATTTCCTCACAAGTGTGAAAGGCTACAATACAAAATTAATTCAATCCCCACTAAATGTTTCCCTTTGCCAGTTGCATTCAGTTCTTTCCAGAAATGTTCATTCTGTATTTTCTTTCATTCTTTGNGTCCCTTTCCAACAGCACAAAAATAAAACAGCAAAGTCCTACCTCTTAAAAAAACAAAAAAAAATTGGTTTCCAAAGTTTGATGATGTTTTTCCTTGCTTTGGAAGAGGGAGATTTTCTTGTCAGGCTATTTGTCAGAGGATCATTTTTGCATTTTATGGTGAGTTTTCCTAGAAACCAACTTCTCCTTTCCAGAGCATCTCCCCTGTGTTCTGCTCTCACTCCTTCATTAGGGAGATGGTTTTATTTAATTACTGTATAACTCAGGGTTGCTTTTTACAGAGGGGAGATGGAATTTCAGGTTTACCAGGTTTCACACTCAAGATCAGTTTTACATCTCTCAAAAACAACACCTGGTTAAATGAACAACAATATGCCATAAAGGAGGAATTTAGACATTATGTTAAGAACTAAAAAATTGCTCAATTTTTTGTCCCACTCTGCTGAAATAATAGAATTTTTAAAGTGATTAATGTTTCTATAAAATCAAATGTTATTTTAAATGATTTTCAGAGTATCTTCAACTGCTCACACAGGTTNGAGAGGTATAATACAACTTCATTCCTGATAAGACTTTTGTGCTAAGCTGCATTAAAATAGCAGATTTTATTGGGAAAGAATTGGCTGAATGGATGGGATTTCTTCAGCTGTAAATACATGACAAAAGAGAGCTTTTTGTGGTTTTTTTGAGAATCCTCTTTGTTACAAAGTCACAGTTTGAAGTTCTGGATTTGATAACTGTAGATATTAATATGGGTTAGAAAGTCAGAAATCGCCTTGAGAGCCTTGTCCTCTTGAATCCCCAGTGCCAGAATATTTTTCTGGGAAGCAAAATTGCCTTTTTCATGAAAGAGTCAGAGTGTCACCAACTATGGATGAGTGCTATCAGCTGTCTCCTGAGACTATTTCATGGAATTTTTATTCTTGCCTCCAAACTGTGGCACCGTTCCCTCTTCACCTCTCAAATTGAATGAAATAAGAAGCTTTCTGTCTTAGCCTCTCAAAATCCTCTGGTGCTTCCAGTCCCTCCTTGGCAGGCACACTTGGGTATTTTTTTTCTCCTTTTTATTGACTAAAAATAACTGGAGGTTTTATCCTCCAGCATGAGGTTTCTTGACCAAATATTCAGCGTGGATTTTTGCTGTCCTTGGCTGAGGAACCAAAGAACCTCCTGTAGCACAAACTCCTCCTGATTTCTGTCACACATCGATACCAAACACCCAATTTTGGGGGTTTTCANGTGGATTTTAGACCTACAATTTCCTATCAGGTATGTGACTGATGGTTTAACCCCCTCTGAAGCCTGTGTTTCCTTCCAGTTGAGTGGTGAAGGATGAGTTCACTCACTCAAAATCCCGTGGTCTGAAATTCGCTGTCGAGTTTCCTCTGCCACGTGAGACCTCAGCAAAATCTTATCTCCTGCAGTGAAGGAGGTGATTTCAGGTAAATAAATACAGAAATGCCTGACACCAAACATGTTTTCTAAATCAAGTGGCCACTTTCTGGAAGGTGCAGCTGAGTCCCTGTAGCATTTTCTGTTGCATCTTCTCTGAGTGTGACAATGAATTCCAGCTTGGCTTTCCCCAAAGGACAAAACTCTCCTCCCCCTTGATCTTTAAAATTAAGNACTAATAACCCTAAAGTCTGAGAGGCCAAAACTGTTTTAATGGCAGAGATTATTCAAGTTGGTAACCAGGATTTATTTTGTATAAAATCCAGCAATATTAATGTCATTTTGTAGTTAAACTTTGCTTATTTTAGTTAAAATAGGTGCTGTAGTAGAGAAGATGCAGAAGGCTCCAGAACTTCTCTGGAGGGAGAAACTCCCCCTCAGAGAGTCAGAAAATATTTCTTTCTGGAAGTGTGTGATTGACTTTGACCTCTGGAGTGCAAGAGCTGATGCTGTGGGGGTGGAAGGAGGGGATTTCCACATTCAGGGTCTGTCAGAGAATGAGTTAGGGGTATTTTTTATCAAAAAGAAAGCTGTGCTGTGCTCTAGGTCTGTCCCAGCTCTACTGGCTTGTGGCACCTTCTCTTGGTTTCTCTGGGGTAAAATGTAGTTGATAATATCAGAGGAAATTCTGCTTTTCCTGTGAGCAGCTTGGTACAGATTCTGCTCAGTCCCAAAATCACTTGGGCTGCTCAGAAATAATAGAAATATCAGATTAGCATTACTGGACACCCAAAAAAAAATTCATTGCAAGCTTGCCATGTTCCTCAGATGGATAAACATTGGAAGGGAATGTGACACTGGAATCTGACAGCAACAAAGGAAAAGCATAAACAGGGTTTTTTCAGATATTTGTTAGTGAGAGGAATGCAGAGCGTTCAGCTCCAGCAGGAAACCCAACTTTGAGGAATGGGAAATGGGCTTTTCTGTCCAATTCTGTGTGCAGATGCAGANCTGGAAAGCTCCATATCCTGTGCTGCTGCAAGCCCTCGTCACAACTAGAGCGGAATATCTGCCAAACATCCTTGGTTCATTGCCTCCCAAGGTGGCTGGACGTGCACTTGTGTGGGGGCAGCTGAGGCTGAAGGCAATTTTTATAATTGTGCACCTCTGAAAAATCAAATCTGAGTGTAAACCTTGGCATGCTCCCTGATAGTGTGAAAAACTCTTCNGAGGAGACACAAATCGCTGCGTTTGGGACTATTCCCATCTGAGCTGCACAGGCAACATGAGAAGTGGCAGCGTGGCTGTCAACAGAAAGGCCAAGGACCCTGAGCTTCACAGGCTGCTCCAAACCCTGCTGTTGTTATTCCCAGAAAAAATTACTGTCAAAAAAAAAAAAAAAAAATCCCCATTTTGCAAAACCATAATAAATCCACCCGAGCGAGCGCCTCCTCCGTGGTGCGTGGTGGGGGGATGGATGTTAAATATAATATTGCTTTGGTTTGCTGCATTTTGGAAAGTCTGAGGTTGAAACCTCACTTTCTTTTTGTGTGTTTTTTAGATAAATATATATATTTCAGCATGTGGGATTTTTGCTTCCCACTGATTTTCGGGTCGCTCTGCCCCTTTTGGGTTTTGGGTTGTGGGAGGGGAGAATCCAGAACTTGAACCACATAAAGAAATTGCTGCATTTTCCACGTGTGTTCACCTAATCACTATCCCAATGTCAAGTAAGAAAACAAATGTTTTAAATTNAAAAGTTCCTACATTTTCTCAGGAAAATACTAAAACTTGGATTTTGAATGTCAGGACAGTTGAATGGGTTCAATGTCACGGAATTGCCTTGAATAATTCACTCCTAAAACCTTTAACTGCCATAAGAGTTGGAAATACAGTGTTAAATTTTACTGTGGCAGTTTTAAGCAGCAAATTGATCTTTCTTTAGGCTTTGTAAAATAGATTAACCCTCAGGTCAGGTTGATCATGAGCATTCAGATGCATTAGTACAGTTTGCCCAAATTTAAAGACTCTGGTTGAAGTATTTGTAAATCCTCAAACCAGCCTGTTCTTGCAGGTGGTGGAGACAGCCAGGATAGAACTGAGCCTAAAAAATGCAGATATTCCTATTTTTGTCAGGATTTGTTCTCATTTACTTCCCAGGCAGGGAGCTGTGCCAGCAGCACTTCCAAGCAATGCCTTCCCTGCCCAGGAGCCAAGGGTGCAGAAAACTCCTCAGGTTCTACAGAGAATGGTTGGAAATATTTCAGGAATGTCTTCATTGTCCCCTGTCCCTCAGGATGAAGGTGATCTCCTGAATATTCTCTGGATAAACTCTTTATCCTTTTATCACCCCCTGAGGGGTGGGCTGTGTTTATAAACTCACTTTGCTCTTCTCACTTGGGGCTCCAAGGCTGCATTTTTATGATTTATGGACAACTNTTCTGAGCAAACAAAAACAATTATGAAGAAATTTCTAACATTTAAGCAAACTTTTCTCATTGAAAACTCCTTTTAATGCAAGTTCAGGGTTGTTATTTCCTGATTTCAGCACGAAATAAGTTTATTTTCAAATGGCAACTTTGAAGATGTTACAGCAGATTGTTTTGTCTTCCCTTTGCCTTAATCCCACCAACAGGAAAGAGGGCATAAGAAGAAAAGGGAAATATATGAGAGTAAAGAAGGCAACAATGCNAATCTACCTGCATTGGATGTGGGAATTTGATGAACCAAACACTGCTTTACTCCATACACTCTTTTATTTGGAGAGGATTTGTGGAATGAGGGATATATTTTTCCCATTTAAACTTGCAGAAGGCAGAAGGAGAGTTCCACTTTTAAAAACCAGAGTGGTCAAGTAGAGGAGTTTTGATTAAAAGTTTCAAACATAAGGAATATCATAATTTTGTTGAGATGAACTACTAAATCTGGTATTTCCAGGAAAATCTCTCATACCACATTTATGCTTAAAGCCACATATTGTAGATAGAGGGGGGAAAAAATCTTGGGTTTCTATTCTGATTTAGTGGGTTTGAGTTATGACATAAAGCTGGAAAATGGAATAAGTGGCTGTGGAAGTGTTGATCACCAATACCAAAGAAAAAAAAAGAAAAAAATCCACAAGTTTAAAGCAGTGTCCTTGGAAATAAACAGGGAATAATAATCCCAGATGGAAAGTTCTTACAGGTGGTGGTGTAGGACAGAAATGTAAAATCTGCCTCTTTAATAAAAGAGGAGGGAATTTGAGTGTGTGGAAAAGGAAGATTGTCACTGCAAACCTGCATGGCTCCATCATGGGCTGGCCCTTCAAAGGCCTTAAATATCAGAAAGNAAAGAGAAAAAGGGGCAGCTCACCTCCAGAAAAATGGAGAAAACAGGAACAGCACCAGTGTGGAGAGCCAAGATAAAGAAAGAAGGGAAAANCCAGATGGGAGTAGCAAGAGACCCAGAGAAATCCACTGAGGAGTACATTAGGAATAAGAGGAATAAGAGGAAGACCAAGCAGAGTGTTTGGTGTGCTCCTTGAGGGAAGCNGGGAGCCATTAGCAAATGAGACTGAAGTGTTCAATGGCTTTCTGCATTTGTTTTCAATTAAAAGGAAAAAAAAAATCAAAAGTGAGCAGATGGTTTGCACAATTAATACCAGGAGAAAATGGATGAGATTTCAGCCTAGGAGATCCAGTGACAGAGTCCTGCCTCTTTTAAAAGGCCTGATTGTTTTAATCTGAGCATACTTGAGGGACTGGCTGCAGCATTGGAGTCACACTTTGGAAAATCCATGGAGGATGGGAGAGCTCCTGGATCTGGGAGGAGCACCTGGTCCTTATAGAGGAGAGAAGGAATCTGGGGAGTGGCAGGATATTCTAAATGTTTTATTGCAAGCAGTTAGATGGTACCAAGGAAGGTGTCCAAGGCCAGGCTTGGAGAATCCTGGACAGTGGGAGCTGCCCCTGCCCATGGCAGGGGATGGAGTGAGATGAGCTTTAAGGTCCCTTCCACCCCAAACCATCCCATGATTCTGTAAGGAAGGGTGGGCCTGGGAAATNATGGGTTTATCAATTTATTTTTGCCATAAGTGAGAAGAGGAAGATGTTTAGATTTTCAGTAAGGCTTTGGACCTCCTCAGAGGGTGATCTTGGTGCTGAGCAGAGCAATGGCTTGAGCTGGCAGAGTCCTTACATTTGCAGGTGGGAGGGAATGGAGCCTGTGTGGGAAATAATTCCTGTGCATTGACAAAACAGCCTCAGTGCAGGTGATGCAGCTGAAAAATGTCAGCTGCTCTCTCAAGGTCTTTATCAAGATTAATCCACCAACAAGTCCAAGGCAGACAGCATTGGGAGAAGACTTTCCAAAGGGATTTTCCCAGAGTCTAACTGTTCTGTAGTTTCTCCATTTACTTAATTGCTTGGGTTAGTGTCTTCTGCAGGTTAGTTGCATTTGATTTGGTTTTTATGATTTAGGTGACACTTATTTGAATCAAAAATACGACTTTATGACTAGGCTAGAGTGCCATTTTGCATTTAATTTCCTAACTGCAAGGAAGTTAAAAAGTTTTAAGAAGTATTGGGGGGAAAAAAGATCAGGGAAGACAGTGTAGGAGAATTTATTTTATTACAGTGCCAGTGATTACTTAACACATACAAATTATGAAATGTATCTGGGAGTGTAGATAATGTATCTTAAAGCATCTCATGTTTAGGTTCATGGAGAGCTCTACTTTAAAATCAGAAATGCATGTTTTATGGTAGATTAGCACATCCCTCAGTGTGTAACCAGTTCACTTTCTGGGTTATGTGCACAAATATCAGTAGTATATAATGGCATCATAAAGCAAAGTGCATCCAGGTAGAATTACTGAGCCCATCATAAATAAATGTGGTGCCTTTCTTCATCATCAGTATTAAAAGCCATGTGACTCCTTTATTGTCACAAGAAGAAGGTGATATTTAAAGCTTTAACAGTCTGAGATTTGGGTTCTTGGGTGTCCTTGGTTTGTCTGAAGTTGAGTATCCACTCAGTAATACTTCTTATTGACCACCACAGCAGAGTTAAACACTTGTGTTGGCCCCAAGTTTTAAGAGATGCTGTAAAGAACATCTAAACCTCTATTAAGGAAATATTTGATTTTTTTTTTTTAATTAATCAGTAAGATTTTAGTTGGGAAAATGTTAAAAATAACGAGCAAGTAAGAGCAGTGAACTAAATTAGGGAATATCTGCATTAACACTCAGCAGTGGGTCACCTGCCTCCTCCTCAGCTGGGTGGCAGCAGGGTGAGAAATAAATTATTTCATCGAGTCACAGAATCCCAGGATGGTTTGGGATGGAAAGGAGCTGAAATTCCACTCAGTGCCACCCCTGCCATGGCAGGGACACCTTCACTGTCCCAGTGTCCAGCCCCAATGTCCAGCCTGGCCTTGGGCACTGCCAGGGATCCAGGGGCAGCCACAGCAAATCTGGGAATTCTATCCCAGCCCTCCCAGGGAACAATTCCTGCCCAAATCCCACCCAGCCCTGCCCTCTGGCCCTGGGAAACCATTCCCTGTGTCCTGGCATTCTGCTCAGCATTCCTCTCCTCTGCTGCCCTTACAGTCATGGTTCACCCCCTGGCTGGCTGATGCAGTTTGCTAATCCAGGAAAAAAAAAAGCAAAAATCAGCCTATCTTCCCCAGGTTTTCTAGTTGTGATTTGAATTTCTGCTGGCTGCTGACCTGTCAAGACAATACAGCANTCCTCATCTTTTTGTATGGGCGAAACAGAGTTTTCCATTCCATCTCTTATTTTATTTTATTTTATTTTTCCCCCCAACTCTGATAAATGCAGCCTAAAAGAAGCGAGAGCCATGTCCCAGAGAGCATCCCCTCACTCTGTGGGAAGGAGGCCAGGGCTGGGTGCCCCTGGAGCAGGATGCTGGCTCTGGGAGTGGGGACAGCCCTGCCATTGTCACAGCCCTGCATTACAGCTGTGGAAATTCCGTGTAGTTCATTGGGCCGTGACCAACAAAAATCCCCTCGGACTCACAATTAATCAGGCTCTGGTGAGCCTTGGACTAGCAATAGTTGCAGATGTCACCTCATGCAAGGAGTTGAGGCTTGGCCTTGCACTAAAGGGGGGGGAAAAAAACAACAAGGAAAAAGCATTTTTTTGAGACTTGATTGCTTGACATTTTCTGTGATTCTGAGGCAGTACAGATTTCACAGCTAAATGTATTCTAGGCTTGGGTTTTATTGTTCTGTGGTTGGAGCCAATTTCCAGTTGGGTTTAGGGCAGGACAAAACAGGTGAAGCATTGAAACATCACTGTAAATAAATTCATTTAATTAATTTCAAATTGCTCAAATGAAAATACATTTCTGTTTCATTGTGGTGATGAAATTCCATAGGTGAAATGCAACTTGTACATTGTTTTCTGCCACTGTATTTTTCTCTGAATTTGGCCTTTAAATT
>OAMK01000074.1:692143-699643 GCA_900205225.1 Saxicola maurus maurus | reverse complement strand
TTTATTTAATGCTTGGCTATCTGCCACGGCTTCGCTGCTGTTCCAGGGATAACATGATTAAACGCTTGCCCTTTTAAGAGATTTATTAATTTTTAACAAAATTAAATATGTATATTTTAAAGCTAGAAAAACATTTTGGTACAAGTTCATATTTGAAAAAGCAAGCCCATCGAGGCTGTATTTTCTGCAGGAAGATGTTAACCTAACCTCAGGAGGCAGATTTCTTTTTTTTAAGGAAACTTTTGCAATCACTGTACAGCATCTTTTCCGTTTGCTGTCCAAATTCAGGGGTTTAACAGCTTCCACACAGAAACCCAAGAAGGATTTTTAAGCCAGATTTGGTCTAGATATATCAAATTACCTTTCTTTGCAGTGTCGTTTCAATTATAATGTGAAGTAATATCATTAAAGGAAACTTATTCTNCTATTTATAGGGCTTGATCTTTCATTTTTTTAATGTCAGAATTATTTATTTGGCCTGTTCTGCTCCAGNTGTGACTGTTGAGGGCACGTTAATTTATATTCGCTTTCCGTGGGCCCCTGTCCCCATCTGTACATCATTTCTGAATTTCCTTTTCTCCCCAGGGAGTTCACCTATTCATATCGAAGGTTTCATTTGCTGTGTAAACAGAATAAACAGACAATGCAAAAATCCCTACAATACTGTAAAATAATTCTTTTCAACAACATAGTGGATCATGTTTAAAAAAACATTGAGAGGNCGAAACGTGCCAGGCAACGATTTCTCTCTTTATTGCACTCCTGAGGGAAGACTCATCTTACTACAGCGCCTTTCCACCGGGCTTGATAAGTTCATTTTTATTAAAAACATAGCGAAAAATTGCTTTTTAAACCAATCTGAAAATACAGGGGGTGCTGGGGGTTGCACTGGAGCGGTGACCAAGGTGGGACATCCCAGCAAATCCACACACTTNGGGCAGAAAGGGAAAAAAATCCGCAGAAAGGAGATTCTTTCCTTTTTGACATTTTACAAATAAAAAGAGATGCGGGTTATTTATGCTGGGATGTTGCTGCAAAGTCCTTATCTCCATGTGGCACTAAACAAGGATTTGTTGTGGGATTTGAGAGGGCTGTGTAGTGCTTCAGTGTTAAGCACCCAAAACTCTGGGGGACTGGCACTAATTTCCTCTCTCTCGTAAAACAACATAGTATTCATAACAACTCGAGAGGCTTGACATAAGTAATGATGGCATATGCAGGCGAAGATTACCACCCCAACAGTGTAATCAAGGTGCTAGGTACTAATGCAAGTTAAATTGAGACAATAATGCTGAAACTTGCATTGTGGGATTAGGAGAGTACTTGAAATGCTGACATCGGCATCTCCTGGAAGCGCGCCTGTCTTCCTTTCAATTCCTGTNTATACTTAATGACCTCAAAATTTGTATGTCGTTAACACGGCGTTCTGAAGTGGGAGAGAACAAGGTTTGGGAGGGAGAAGATTCCCTGCCTTCGTTGACTTTTGTCTCTCCTGGTAATTGGCAGCTTGAGCTCGCGGGAGGCCCCAACCCACCCACCCAACCCCCAGATCGAGCCCTATAAAAATTTGATGCTCAGATCAATATTGTGGCACCCAGGTAATTAAAGTGGGTTTGTTTATTTGGCTCCTTATAAATAAAAAGGGCTTAATACAGACTAATTACACCGAGCCCTTCGCCTACCGTAGGATAATAATGGCGGCAATTTAAAGTGATATTAAATGAGAATTAATAAAGGAATATTGAGTCACTTTGACTGCATTAAGCTGCGGGAAATGATTTCTTATCTCAATTTAACTTTCTGTCCACAGTTTAATGATTGATAAGCTTGGAATTTTTATAGAGGTAATCTAAAACAATATTTGATTGCTACATTGAATTAATAACAACAAGCCCTTTTTTCTTGTTTATCAGCACATCGGGAGAGATGCTCCCTTTCACTTTAATGATGGTAATTTGTATAACCCTTCTGCTGGATATTGTGCTTAGTTTACGCATTTAAATGATACTTTGGCAATATTTTAATTAGTTTTGCAAAAAAATGCATCTTTTCTGGGCAGTTCGTACTTCCGTGTAGCACGTGAGGTTTTTTAATCATTCCAAAAGAACNAAAGCAGGTTAAAAAAAAGGTACAAGTCAGCTTCAAGTGAAAATTGAAATCACCCTTAAATTCTGAAAGGAAGATTGTTAATCTTGATCCCTTGAAATCACCCTGGAGAACTGCATGGCAGAAGGAAAATTTATTTGGATGTTCCAAATCCAACCTGCAGTGGCCTGGATTTAATCTCCAAAAATTGTTGTTTCTTCCACCAGTTCATGAGGTAACCTGTGCTGGGATAAACCCCTTTGGTGGGAGAGGAAACTTCTCAGAGGCACTATTAAACTCTAAAGGGGCCAAAAGGCACAGACACAGATTGTGGGTGCAAATCCACTTTATCTTTGCAATTACTGCCTTTAAATGTGTTTTAAATTCTGGTNCTTTGTTGCAGCTCCTTGTGTCTCACGTCCCACCCTGTTAGCACCCCGTTCTCCTCCGAGCTGCAGAGCAATGCAGGAGGTCAGGACCTCGAGCTGAGCCTTTTTTTTATATCCATATAACAAATTGCTGGTATTGTTCATTAATTTCTGTCTCCAAAATGCCATGTCAAGCCTCTCAAGGAGCCCACCAGTGTCCCCTGGACAGCTTCTCACCATGGGCCAGCGCCAGTTGCTGATGAAATTACAGGTGCAGGGAAATGCAGAATTAGAAATATATCTGATGTTGCAATACTTGTGAAGCTATAGCTTTGTTGATGACAGGACAATTCCGTTTTTGACAGTTTAATTTACTGTTGCCAGTGGACAAGAGCAAAAGGAGAACGTGGGGTTAGGCACCTGCCCCCTCGCGCTGTGTTTCACATGGTAGGTTGCAAAATCATGACTCCCTCAACCTGTCGTGCTCAAATGAGAAGGTTTTCAGCTGGGGAAATGGAATACATCAGTGCAGGTAATATTGCCTGACCTCATAAAACAAAAGGAAAAATTGCAGATTCTGACAGCCATTATGAATCTTGTATCAGCACCCAAACGGCTCCGAGCTGAGGCGCGGCGCATGTTTGTAAATAGGGGAAAAAAACCCGGGGTTGCCACGTTCATTGGCTTGCAATACAGAACAGAAAAAATGACTTGTCAGTAATTCGTTGTGGGATGTTAAAGAGGCTGTTGGATTTCCTGCTTCTCTCCACAGNCAGAGTTTAGCCTGGAGCAGCAGGGAAATGCTGTTCACCGAGGTGGTCTGGGCTCAGCCACGGGCTGGGGCGGCCGGGAGGTGACAGGGGAGCCACCAAATGCATGTTTTAGGCAAAGCTGTGTTGGCTCAGAAATTCCTGAGCCTTTTTAGTGGGCATGCCATCAAAATGCACACTCTCTTCTTCCTAAACCAGATAATTTTGGTTTTGAAAGCCTTTGAACTACAATATTTTCTTGAAAAACATGTCAGGAGGGCTGGAACTATGTGATCTTTAATGTCCCTTCCAAGCCAAACCATTCTCTGNTTNTATGNAAACCCAAAGTGTTACAGTGTCAGGCCCTACACCCAATTAGAATTTTATTTCCATTAAAAGAAGGAACTCTGTTGAGTGTGGTTCTTTCCAATTTTGTGTTAGAGTTTCCTTTTCTCCCAATTTCTTGACTACTCCTGTTTTTTCTTATTTGATTGTGTACCTTCATCCATCTCATTCTTCCTTGGGCTTCCTTGTGTTCTGTATTTCAGCAAGTTCTGAAAATGAGCGTTATTGCAATGATTTGGTAAAGCAAATAAATCACTGGAGTCAGTCATTAGAATTTAGTTAGACTATTTGTGTACTTGAAATGCCTGGAATTCTTGCAGACTTTCCGTGGTTGGGCTATATTTGATAATAATATCCTGGGAAAAGCCTGTTAATCAGATTAATTTAATAGCTTTCAGTGACTATTTTTAAGTTTGAGANTCCTCTTTTCTCTAGTGAAAGAGTTTTTGACTTTATACATTAAAATCTCCTTGATGACTCTTGAAGCAGCAAAGCTTTACTGATGGTGGGCTTTCAGTCATGCCTAGGTCAAGGTGCTTCACCCTCAGGGGTGAGGCTGTTTCTGTCCATGTTTTTCTGTGCTGTAGAGAACCACTTTGAATCCATNACAACAAAATTTCATCTTCTGCATTGCCTCCCTTTCCAAATTTCCTATAATGGGGGTGGTGGGTGTAGCTTTAATGCTGGGTACCACACTGGACCACGCTGTAGCTTCATCTCTGGATGCTGGAGAGCCTTGCTGTGACTTTTTTCCTGGACTCCTTGGGGATTAGAAGCTCTCTTTGCCTCGGCTAATTGGGCTGGTGTATGTGTGGGCAGGTTATCCTCTCAGGCCAGCCCCGTGCTGATATTTACCCAGGGCCCCTCCTCGCATGGAGCTCCCGGCGGCTCCGTGTTTGCTGGAACTCGAGTGCACTTGAATTAAATTGCAGCTCATGAATAGCAGGACAGTGCTGGGATGCTGAGGGGAAGGGAGGCTGGTGGGGCAGGCAGGGCCAGCAGGAGCCAGCAGCTCCCTGTCCTCATCCCCCAACCANGGGACAGGGAAATAAGGGAGTGAGAAGCAGTTTGGAAAGGTAAATGTGGGAAACGAGCCTGGCAAATTAGATTTCAATNTTATTTTTTGCTTCTTGAACTGAAGATCTTAAAAGCATCTGAAATATTNTCTTTTTTCATTCATGAGGGTTGTTTATTCATGCAAGGTGAAATACCTGTTGTTACATCATAGAATCACAGAATGTTTTGGGCTGGAGGGGACCTTGAACCCCTTCCAGTGCCACCCCCTGCCATGGGGTTCTTCCACTTTCTTCTCTTCCACTTTCCCAGGGTGCCCTAAGCCCCATCCAGCCTCCCTGGGACACTTCCAGGGATGAATGGAGCACCCAGGATTGATCACCTGCATAGTCCTTCTGTGGACACACTCCAGCAGGTTCATAAATGAATTTATATGTGAATTTAAGTGACTTGAAGGACCTTTACCACTATGAATAAGAAAAAAAAAAGACAAACCAAAAATCCAAACCTGTGAAAGAAAATATGCATTTGAATCCGAGTATTTGAATACATATAAGGTGCTCAAATTCAGTGAGACACATGGTAGATTAGATGGAAAGGTTATCCAACAAAACTGAGCGCAGCCCAGAAAGATTGAAAAACATTGACTTGCAGAAGGGTGGAAAATGCGAGATTTCCTATTCAAATACTGATATTTTAGCCACCCAGGTATTAAAAATGTCACTCTAGTCTACAGCCAGCTCTGCCACCAACAGCAAACATGAACTTTCTACATCTGCTCAGAGGTGGCAACTCCAGATTCCCTCATTAATTGAAGCTGATGTGGCTTTGGAGGTAATTAAAGCACAAAGATGGTGACACAAAGGAAGGATTAGGGTTGGAAATACCCGTTATTAACTTGTGCCTGGATGTGGCTGCTCCTCAGGGCAGTCTCAGTGATGAGTTGCCCACGGGCAAGCCAAGGGTTGGGGATCTCAACCAGCTTCGTGGTCACTGTGTGGGGATGGACAAATCACAAAACTCCAATTATTGTGGAGAAGGAAAACAGGAACGAGTTGGGATCCTTGTAGGCTCAAATTAGAAACAGAGAAGGTTCACACTGTTACAGTGAGGGGGTAAGAGGGCANGGGGCACCTGAAGGAAATTTGCACAGAAATTGGTAGCAGTGACATGTTTGCAGCACGTGGTCACAATTTTTTAGTGATATTGTGGAAAATTCTCTGCAGTTGTTCTTTCACATAACGCTGCTAATTGTGACAGGGCTTTATTTTGTGGCACTTTATTTGCAGCTNTTAATCAGTTGCTATTCCTAAATTATCATTTCATGTCTTCTGTTGGGACGAGCAAGCGCCGGCTGAAAACACAATAAAGATTTTGATCTGCTTTTGAAAGACGTTGCTTTATGTGAAATAAAAATAAACTGGGCAAAAAAGCTACTCTTAAAAAAAATTTCAGGGAGTGAAAAATCCTGTNTGGCCTGCAGTGCTGCAGATTAAGGAGAGGCAGGGCATCCCCTTCCCCTCCCAGCCCGTTTCACATTTCGGGGTGACCGGCG
This sequence comes from Saxicola maurus maurus, assembly GCA_900205225.1. Taxonomy (NCBI): domain Eukaryota; kingdom Metazoa; phylum Chordata; class Aves; order Passeriformes; family Muscicapidae; genus Saxicola; species Saxicola maurus. The sequence continues at coordinate 693,527 of OAMK01000074.1, read as the reverse complement.
CTGTCCCTTTAGCAGCTGAGATGGTTTTGCCACGGCCACTTCAGGTTTCTGAGCTTTCCAGTGCCTTTGTGTGACTGTCAGCGCCCGAGCCCCGGCCGTGACATGCACAGACCGGCTGGTTTTTCTCCTTCAGATCAGCGCCTCTGGACAGCTTCTCTTTCTCTGGCAGCCGCTTCAACCTGCTCTGGCTTGTCATCTTCGAGTTCAATATCTGCTGCTCTGAAGGAAAAAAAATGGGATGGGTTGGACCATTGTATTTGGTCTTTTGACCCTCCATGTTGCCCATGAGCAGTGAAGGATAACTTTTGACAAGCCATGTCAGATGTGACAGGCAATCTAGTTGGGTTGAGTGGAAATGTGCTGTACAAGTTTGAAGCCTTAGTTGGGGGCATTTTCCTGGTGTTCAGTGCATTTAAATTGACACCAGACCTCAGTGTTGTTCCTTGCAGAGCTCGGCGCTTCCAAAGCGTGCGGTTTTATCAGCTCAAATGAAAACCTTTCATATGCATTTTGCATCTCATTCCACCAATCCAAGGCAATATAGCCCTTCCCAGGGTTCGTTTTCCATCCCTCAGGAACGCACATTAAATTTAGTTTTCATCTACGAGGATGTTTGATTTTTATTTTCGTGTAGGAGGTTGTGTTTTACTGTTCCATGAATTTCTGTCTTTCCGTGGGTCACCTGAGTGTGATGTGATAACACAACTCCACGCACATCCTTGTGCTGGAAGTTGCTGAATATTGCAAATTATTCAAAAAGCATTAAAGAAACCTTGCTAAGCTTCAAAGTGCTTTTATTTCCAATTAATTATTCAGAAATGTTGATAGTGGAACCTTTGTGGGAAGCACATTCTCTGCGCTGTTACATAGGCTGCAGTCGAGATCTGTTCTTATTGTATCCCTTCATTAATGGGTTGTGATATGCAGTTCCTCTTTTATTTAAATTAATTCTCATTATGGATGAGAAAAGCTGGCAGATAACATCCTCCCTGGTAGCCAGCAGTGTGGTCTGGCTTACTCTGAGTTTCCTGGCTCTGACCTCCTGCGAGCATNCCTGGTGCTGATCCTGTGCTTCTCCAGGGCAGATCTCCTCTACCCCTGCCACAGCAAATCTGGGAATTCCATCCCAGCTCCTCCCCACCCTCACAGGGAACAATTCCTGCCCAAAATCCCATCCAAACCTCATGTCTTTTTGAATTGTGTGGGAAAACCATCTCCATACATCATTGGCTCCATGTCAACTTGTGAGTCATTTAGGAAACAGGAAATTTGAAGTGGTTTAAGGACAGTATTATTATTATTATTATTATTATTATTATTATTATTATTATTATTATTATTATTATTATTATTATTATTATTATTATTATTATTATTATTATTA
>OAMK01000074.1:682400-692068 GCA_900205225.1 Saxicola maurus maurus | reverse complement strand
CCCAAACCAGTGCATGATTCTGTGATTGTAGCTTTGCTTCTGGTTTTGGGATGGAACAAAACATAACACCAAGAAGAGCACTTTTGTGCTGGTCCAGGGCCTTTCAGTCTTGCCAGCAAGGTGTCACTTTTGGCTGATGACTATTTTTTCCCCAAATATTACTGATTTGTTTATTTCTTTCTTCATAGTAGATGTGATTTTCCTCATAAACCATTCCCATGTGAATTAAAATCAAATTCGACTGCTGGGTCAATTAAGTTTTTAAAACAAAAATAAAAAAANAAAAAAATAAAAAAAAGACACAGAGCAAGCAGTTGGCAATAAACTTGTCCTTTTTGGCACCTGGAATAAAAACAGTAACATAACAGTACCTTTATATAGCACATAAAAATATAATTCAGGATAAGAATTCAGAGGTCACGGCAAATGGTTACCTAAATAGCTCTAGGGAGTTAAAATAGTTTGCTTACACAAAGATAAGGTGATATTTTATGCAGAAAGCCCATGTGTGGTTCCAAAGCCTGATGGTTTTATATGCAGTAAAACAACTTTGAAAACAACGTGCAGTGAAAGTTAGAGAAAATAATTTTTACAGATTGTAAAACGTAGACATTGAAACTTGGGAGGTGATTTTGCTCCACTTAAAAATGTCCATCAGCCTTGACTTTAATTAGTGCATTGTGGCTGGATTGTTNCTGACCTGCAGCTTCCTTCATTTCTTTGGCCACACATTGCTGTAAACCCAAAATGAGGTTTCCTGTCCATGGAGGAGTTGTGGTAGGGCATTTCAGAGCTGTAAAATCTGCAGGGGCTGGAGTNACTCTCCCAGCAGTTACATTTGGCTGCCAATTGAGGCTCCTCAGGCTCCTCTGCATCCAGGGCTGCATCCACAGCTCTGTTGATGGAATTGCCCTTCAGACTCCTCCAAACTCCTCCTGCTCCTCTCCACCTTCCAGGAGAGGCTGTCCATGGGATGGAGAAAAACTCAGGGGTCCTGGGGGGTTATGTGGCCATTCTTTTATGAACAACAATCTTTGCCATGTCTTGGCTTGCAAAGATTTTGAAAGTTCTTACAAATCACAGATTTCCAGGCAGGGCTGGGTTGGGAGGACTTTAAAGCTCATCTCATTCCAGCTCCCTGCCATGGGACACCTTCCACTAAACAAGGTTACTCCAAACAAATGTGTGGTTATATATAGAATATGACTATAGTAAATTAAAATAACCTTTGCAATTAACAGGCAGCATTAAGGGAATTGGGACAAGGGATGGAGGGACAGGACACAGGGAATGGCTCCCACTGCCAGGGGGCAGGGCTGGATGGGATTTTGGGCAGGAATTGTTCTCTGGCAGGATGGGGATGGAATTCCCAGATTTGCTGTGGCTGCCCCTGGATCCCTGGCAGTGCCCAAGGCCAGGCTGGACATTGGGGCTGGACATTGGGGTTGGACATTGGGACAGTGGGAGGTGTCCCTGCCATGGCAGTGGTGGCACTGGGGGGATTTGGGGTCCCTCCCAACCCAAACCATACTGGAATTACATGATTTAACGTCATTTGTTCCATATTTTGACGTGGTTTTCCTTGATCATGTGGATTTCACGTCAAAATTGATGTTTGCAGACACACTGNAAACCAACACTTGAAGCAAACCAGCAGGAGAAACCCTCACCAAAAGCAAAGGCCATGGATTTTGCACAGTGGGAGATCCAACAGTGTTTCCTCCTTTCAGCTCTCAAAGTGTCGATTTTGATCTGGAAGCTTAATTTCTTTCATCAAGGAGTTAAGCACTGAGTTAAATTCCAGGAGAACATATTTAAACATCTTGAAAGATGTACCCAGTACATTCCCCCTAACGCCCATAATAATGTGGCCGTGCAGGGCTTCGGGCATTGGGGCTTTTCATTTACATTGGCTGACCTCAAATTGGATGTAAGTTTTTATATATCCAAATTAATGCATTTGTTCTCCACTCGTAGAGGGACCCTGGTGGGCAGGGCTTGGTCCCCAGCTGCAGGCAGATGTTGCTGCTGGTGGGAAGGTGCTTTTGTGTGCCCCTCTCGTGGGGTGCAGGTGGGGAGGGTCTGCCTGGGGCANATTCTGATTCACATGCTGGTCCAGATCCAGCCAGATGAACCACTGAACATAAAATAATTTTCCTTTGCTCAATGAAAGTATTTCTGCTTTCAGAAATATAGACCCAAGCCATGTTTCCCAGCTCCTTGTCCCAATTAAATCTGCCATGAGATAACTTCTAAAAAGAGAAGTCTTGGGAGACCTTGGCTTCTTTGCATCTCCTTGGCTGGTTGTGTAGAGGAGAGGACAGGACTGTGGACAAACAGGATTTCCACAATGGGAAGAGGGTTCACATATTGGTGAGGTCTCCTCTGGTCATGTAGCTGTGGTCATGGTGGCCTCCTTTAACCATCTTGGATTAGTTTTTCTACTAATGTAACTTCTTCACTGGGTGAAATGATAGAATCATAGAGCAGTTAAGNTTGGAAAAGATCTTTTAGATCATCAAGTTCAGCTGTCAAACAGCACCAGTACCATGATCACCATTAAAACATTTGTGAACACTTCAATGAAAAACCTTCTCCTTATATCTCATCTAACCCACTCAGCATCCTTCCTGCTATGTCAGAAATTCAAGCACACCAGTACCTGAGCAGGATGNTTATGGTATTTGATAAATAACATCCTTGCATTAATGCTTGATCCTTACCTTCTCCAGCTGTAAAACACCATGGAAATCAGCAGGAATTTCCCATGGAAAGGCCTTGGCAGGGGCTGCCCAGGGAGGGTTGGAGTGCTCATCCCTGGAGGTGCCCAAGGAATTCCTGGAGGTGGCACTGGGTGCTCTGGGCTGGGATTCTGTTCTACAATTCTATGAAATGAATTCCCTTTAGNTTATTCCTGGCTGCTGCCATGTCCTTCCTTTTCCCAGCCCAGCTGTGCCCCAAGCCACCCAGGAGCAGCTTGTCCTGTCCTGAGCAGCTCTGCCATGGGGCCATGGAGGCTCCCCAGCACTTGTCACCTCATTTTGGGGACCAGAGCAAGGCTGGGGACAGAGCTGCAGCACCAGCACCTCACCCAGCACCCAACACCCCCTCCCTGGGCATTAGCAGTGCTCCCTGCTTTGGCTCTTGTATAAATATCTGCTGCATTTCCACCAGGAGTTATTGCTGTTATATATTTTACAGACACTTTACTGTCATCTAAGTGGTTTATTTTATTCCCACAGCTAGGAGAAAACTACAAAAGGAATTTTGTAATCTGAATGTGATTGTGGGCAGAGAGTAATGTTTTGAAAAGGAGCTGAGAGTAAATTATATCAGTGCTTTATTGTGTTTAAGGAGACTTTTCTATTGTGCTAGGACTTAACATTAGTTCTCAAAGTTATTAACTGGATGTGGTTTTATTATGACTGTGTGTTTTGTCAATATATGACTTTTTTTGTTAGGCTTTTCGGTGCCAGTTCGGCTGCAACTTTGGCACCCTCCAAGTTTAAATATGTAAACTCAGCTGGTGTTGAAAGTTTGTTTAGGTTTAACTCCCTCTCCCATGCAGCAGAGAAAGTAACCCTTTTTTTTATCCCTGCTAGGCTATTTATAGAGGGGCTTTCTCCAGGCAGGCTGCCTTACCCTGGGTTGCTTTGACAAATCCTGTTTGGAGAACCAAACTCCAAATATTTGGGGGTGGCATTTGGTGGAGATGGAAGTTGTGTGGCTGAGATGGAAGTTGTGTGGCTGAGATGGAAGTTGTGTGGCTGAGGGACCTTTCAGCTGCCTCTGGGTGGGTTTTTGGCAGGAGCTTTGATGGGAGTGGCAGAGACCTCACACTGGAGGTGTGGTTGGAGCCCATGGTGCCACCACAAACCCTTGGCACCACCACCAGCCTGAAGCTTCAAAATACCCCANAGAACACATTTAAATAATATATGTAGAATCACAGAATATTTTGGGTTGGAAGGGACCATAAAATTATCTCATTATGGCATTGTGTGTCTGGGTTTCAGGTTTTTCCTATTTTTTAAGAAGATATTAATGCCTCTACCTCTGGAGAAAAAAATAAACAGCTTTAAAAAGGATAAGCTTGGAAAAAAACAAATTAAAACTCAAATCCAGGCATNAGAAGAATGTCTCCCCTTATTAAAGAGAAGTGTTGGAGGTTGGATGGGGCTTGGAGCAGCCTGATCTGGGGGAAGCTGTCCCTGCCCATGGCAGGGTGGCACTGGATGGGCTTTAAGATCTCTCTGCCAGCTCAAAGCATTCTGTGGTTCCCTGATTAATTGCCTTTCACTAATTCTCTAAGGACACCATATGGCTGTCAAGGGCCCCACCTCCTTCCCATGGCATCATCTCCAGCCAGCCTCCATTGCTACCCCAGGATTTCCTCAAGCCATTTTGAAGATGAATTTGTTTCAGTGTTTATCTCCCTCTCTGAGCACAGTAAAACCATTTGCAGTGTGGATTTACTGGGNTCTTCAATATTAAACATAAAATGCAAGGATGGACCACATAAAGTAAAAATATTCCTTGGCATGTGCAGAAACAAGGTTGATAGAGCAGAGGAGCTGCTCCTGAGCCAGGTGAAGCCCATCCATGCAGAGCCCAGTAGATCTCCATTACTAAATAAAGAGCTCTGATGAAGCCTGATGTGTTCCTGTGAATTATTCCATTACCTGGGAGGATCCTTGTGGATGCTCACCCTGCTCCTGGCCAGGCTGGTGGCAGTGCCCCAGTTTGTATTTAAAGCCAGCAATTCCTGTTTCTCCAATGTCCATTGCAAGGTGTAAATTGCTTTAAATAAGAATATATTTTAGAGTCTCAGTTATCACAATTCTGTGTATTTGCTTTCTCTNTGAAGGCTGCTGTGGTTACAAGCACTGTGGACAGGTGAGTGCTGGATTTTAGGAACTCTTCTGCCTTGTGATTTGAACAGATGTGTTTTAATTAATGAATTTGCTGTGTGGGGCAGAGGGAGCATCCAGAGCTGGGAGCACAGCCCAGCACGTGGGGATACCCCATTGCCCCACTGGGCACAGCAGAAACAAACACATTTTATTGTGGTGGTGTTTGGCAGCAGCCCTGCAGTGTTGGTTTTCAGCAGTGAGCTGGCTCCAAGCAGCTCCCACACAGCCATAAAATGGAATTTTGTGTAGGGGGAGCCTGGAGAGAGCTGGAGAGGGGCTTTGGATGAGAGCCTGGAGTGCCAAGGGGAATGGCTGCCACTGCCAGAGGGCAGGGCTGGATGGGATTTGGGCAGGAATTGTTCCCTGGCAGGGCTGGGATGGAATTCCCAGATTTGCTGTGGCTGCCCCTGGATCCCTGGCAGTGCCCAAGGCCAGGCTGGACACTGGGGTTGGACATTGGGACAGTGAAGGTGTCCCTGCCATGGCTGGAGTGGCACTGGGGGGATTTGGGGTCCCTCCAACCCAAACCAGTCTGGGACTGATTCTGTGGATTCACCATGGCTCAGAGTCCAGCCCAGCCTCCTTTGCATTGCCAAAACTGCAGCATTTTGCTTCCAAATTCACTCTTGTTTCTTCAGCACCTCAAGAAACTGCTCCATTCTAAATCACAGCTACAAGGAGATCATTCCTGCAGCCCTCACCATGGTTTAAGGCAGGCTGCTGTGAAACTAGGAGTGATTCCACATTTCTCTGTCCTGTCTGTGAGGCCCATATTTAATATTTCAGATTATTTTCTTTATCATCATGATCCATCATAATTAATTATCAGTTTTATCACATTCAGATTCTACCTAATTATTAATAAGTACAAATTTGTAAAACAACAACAGTCACAGAACAGGGGAGACTGGAAGGGACTTTCTGAACTGCTTGCTGCATGGAAAATTGATTTTTTTCCATTCTAATAGCTGCATTTTGCACTAGTTCATGACCCTCCTGTCTTGCTGGCTTGGACTATTTCTCTTAATTCATCAAAATTATTTTGATTTCTGATTTTTTCACATAAACTGCNTGGACCCTATCCCAGCTTGGTGTGCATTGGATTTATAAGGATGCTCTCCAGTCAATCCAACCAAGGACTGGAAAAGCTGGAGGTGTAATGCCATCCCAGCTGGCTGCTGGTATTTGGAGTTCATCTTGCTGGCATGAAAACACAAAGACTGGGATTTCCAGGTCACATCACTGCAAAGCTGCTTCCCTCTGAGCTCCCTGTTGGCCTTGTAAGCAGGCAGTAAAAACCCTGCTTAAATCTTTTAAAACTTTTCTTGGTGTCCACCTTAGACTCTTTTAATGCAAACTGGATTCAGGGAACAGGAGTGGTTGGAGGAGTTCAGTGTGTAAATGTGTATGTAACTAAAATTTTTAATCTTAATTTAGGGAGTTGGCTCACATCTCTCACCTGCACAGATGTGTTAATAAGGATTTGAAAGCACATTGCCCAGTAAAACACAGAATGCACCACATCAAGTTCAGTTCATGCACCTCCACCTCGGGCTGATTGCTATAAATTAAATTTCATCTGGGTGATTTTATGCAGCCAACATGTAATGCACAATCCTGTGGTGGAATCATTCGTAACCATTTTGTAAATTTGGGGGATATTTTGGCAGTTTTGGTTGTCCAAAGCACCCTCTGAGGCTTGGAGAAACTGAGGTGTGGTTTCTAAAGCTGGGTTACCTGTGCCCTCTGTCCTGGGTGCAGGTGTGGGTCCCCTGGGGCACTCAGCATCTGGATCTTACACCCCTGAGTGTTTCCTGCCCTGGGAGTCTGTGGTGTTCCCTGCTGTGGGCACTGCCCATGCAGGGCTTNTCCTCAGGTCTGTATCACTTGTATCATGTTCATTCCTAATTGTCAATCAGTTCAAATACTCCAAAGCAACANCAAGAACAGAGCAGGTGAGGCTGGAAGAGACTCTGAACTCTGCTGGGTGAACATTTGATTTTTTCATGTCTCATGGATGTGAGCTGCACTTGATCATGACCCTCCTGTCTTGCTGGTTTGGATTATTTCTCTTAATTCTTCAAAACAGCTTTGATTCTGATTCTTTCAGATAAGCTGCTTGAACTGTGTCTGGGGGTGNTTTTTGGAGACATCTCCAGGGGATGTAGCTGGTGCATTATCCCAGTTAGGCCATGCTGNTGCAGCCTGCCTGTCTTAAGGCAAGGGAAAAAGGGGAAGATTTATATTCTGTAGTCCATCCTGCATGCTATTCATGTCAAGTATCATTTAGACTTTACCATAAATAAAGCCCATAAATATTTCAGTGAAGGGTTCCCCATATTATCCTTTAAAATCTGTCTCCCTCTCCATTTGTGCAGCAAAATCTGCATCTTGCCCCAGCACCTGCAGTGCTGCAGTTTACTGGGAAGTGAGTCTGTGCACATTCCTGCATATATGTTGTGTATCTGCTTAAATAATTAAATTGGATCTCCATGATAATGTTTTGTGCACCAGAGCAGTGTTTTTATCCCAGTAAGTGCCCCAGCAGGAGCCAGGATGTCACAGGAGTGTTGCTGTGTGTGGTTGTTGTGGTCAGTGGTGCAAGGACCACACTTGTTTTAACAAGAGATTCCTAATGACTAAACCATTAGGAATATTAAACACTTCTCATAATAAGCTTTATTGTGCAGTACCATGGTTCTTCACACAGAACAGGTAGCTCAGAACTTGAAGTGAATGTGCAAAGCTCTGTTGTTGTGCAGTTTAGAAGCTCCAGTGTGGTGCTGTGACAGTTTTAGGGACCTGCAGGAAGCAGCTGGGTTTGTTGTCCTGCAGGGCTTTAGGAAATGTGTTAAACCCAGGGCTAAGCTTTGGTGCTCCTGCAGGGATGGGCCTTGAGCAGAGCCTTGGGGGTCTTCACACCCTTTTGGGAGAATCACAGAAAGGTTTGGGCTGGATGAGACCTCAAGGATCCCCCAGTGCCCCCCCTGCCATGGCAGGGACACCTCCCACTGTCCCCAATGTCCAACCCCAGTGTCCAGCCTGGCCTTGGGCACTGCCAGGGATCCAGGGGATCCACAGCAAATCTGGGAATTCCATCCCTGCCCTCTCAGGGAACAATTCCTGCCCAAATCCCATCCAAATCTACCCATTGTCAGCTTAGAGCCATTCCCTGTGTCCTGTCCCTCCATCCCTGTCCCCATCCCTCTCCAGCTCTCCTGGAGCCCCTTTAGGCTCTGCCAGGGGCTTGGAAGTCTCCCTGAAATTTATTCATCTCTGCCCAGGAAGGAGTGGGGTGAAGCAGGGAACTTGTCCTGGAGAGGCACAAACCTTCCATGGGATCATCCCTGCCAGGATCCTGCATTACAAAGCAAAACAGGAGAGAACATTTTTTCCCCACAGATCTTTAAAAATGAGTGACTCTTTTAATTTTGCATTGTCAAGAAAAAGACAGAGAAATGAAGTAATATTTTTACTTCAGTGATTTAAAACAATTTAGTCTGTGGAGTAATGCAGCTGCAGCTTCACTCCAGTGCAATTGAAATAAAACATGATGAAATATTAAAATACTCCATCCACGCACCACTAAGATTAGATAGTCATTAGGACTGGAATATTGGCACCCTGTTAATTATTGCACTGCAAATGTTTCAGGCAGAAAACACATGTTTTCTTGTTCCCAAATGAAGTCCAGCAAATTAAAACCTGACCTAGAAGTGATAACTTCAAATATGATTTATTTTGCAATAAGCAAACAGAGTAACCCCACAGAGATTGTCAACAGTCAAACAAGAGCAAGGATGAAACGAAGGAATGTCACCAGCTGGATGCTTTATTGTATTTACTCTAATGAAGGCCAAGGAAACAGCTTGTTTTCCATGGGATTGGAAATTTTGTCTTAGCAGNGAGTGGACAGTGCTGCTGGAGTAGGGAAGTGTGTGGAGGAAGTTGGGTGATGGCTGGTGGTGACTCTGGCAGGTGTTTTGCTTTATTTTATTTCAGGGCTCTGTGTTATAAACACAATACCAAAAAAAACTTATTGAAAAAAAGGTAATAATCCCACTCCACCCATTCTTGCAAAGCTGAGTTCCATTGCTGTGAATCCCTGCAGGAGCAGCACTGGGATTGAACTGGGAATATTCTCCTTTTATCAATAGAGCTGTCCCTGCCCTGATACAGGCTGGAGAGCTGGGGGTGCTCAGTGGAGAGGAGAANGATCCAGGAGAGCTCAGAGCCCCTGCAGAGCCCAGAGGGGATCCAGGAGAGCTGGAGAGGGACTGGGGACAGGGGATGGAGGGACAGGACACAGGGAATGGCTTTGAGCTACAGGTGGGTAAATTTAGATGGGATTTGGGCAGGAATTGTTCCTGGGAGCTGGGATGGAATTCCCAGATTTGCTGTGGCTGCCCCTGGATCCCTGCAGTGCCCAAGGCCAGGCTGGACACTGGGGCTGGACACTGGGACAGTGAAGGTGTCCCTGCCATGGCAGGGATGGCACTGGGGGGGTTTCCAGTCCCTTCCCACCCAAACCATTCCCTGTTTTTGTGGTATCACAGCCAGAGCCCCTGGTGCTCCTCTGAAGGAATCCCTGCCAGNTTCCTCTGCTCTCCACATATGGAGAGCTTGCAAAAAAACGTGGGGTGGCACTTCAAATTCATCCTGGTGTTTACAAACTGGATTTCTTCAGTTTGGAAAGAACTAGAGAATTTCTCTGCTGTGGTCATGACAAACAGGAGTAGTGGTGGAATTCAGCAC
>OAMK01000074.1:671443-678924 GCA_900205225.1 Saxicola maurus maurus | reverse complement strand
TTGTGAATATTTGTGGTTATTTATCCCTAATTTTGGGATAGAACAGGTTTTGGTGCAGGTGGCTCTCACCTGTGCTTGGTACAGTTCAAACTGGTTCTTTCCTTTTTTTGCAGCCTTTTTAATGTGGTTTTTTTTTTTCAGTGAACATCATGGCAGTGCTTGTGAAACCTTATCCTTTTTAACTCTGGACCAAATCCTGCCCATTGTGCCCCATTCTGTCACTCCACAGGGTGTCTCCCTGCAATTCCAGGTGGTTTTGAAGCTTTTCCTAAGCCTGGAACATCCCAAATTCCTGCTGAAGAATTCAGAATCGAGCCTGGCTGTTTACAGCCACACAGCCCTTTGTAGTTGTGACTTGGTGACTCCCAGGTGCAAGTCTTGCTGTAATCCCTGCCCAAAATCTTGCTCTCTGTGTGACCTGAGTAATACTTTCTGCTTTTTTATTTTTTTTTTTTGGTAAATAATTAAAGTTTATCTTTTTTTTTTACCCATTTAGCTGAGCTGCCATCTCCCCTCTCAGGCAGATTTGAGGCAAGTGCAGAGATTTGCTCCTCTGTGAAACCATCTCCTTACTGGGGATGGAAGGAAAATAAACACTGACATTCATGTTGTAAAAATGAGATAACCATTGATGTTCTTTCATGCTGTCCACAAAAACCTGCTGATGGCTTTGGAGAGAGCAGGGCACTCCTGCCCAGCTGCCCCACTTGCAGAATTAATGCACTCACCAGATATCCAAGGGCTGGTTGCACGATCATTGCTTGAATTCCTTGGATTTCTGAAACATTTCCTTTCTGTTCTGCTTANCTGCCCTTTATAGGCTTTGTGAAGTGTTTCCAGACACGTATCTTTACGAATTTTCACTCCTGCATGCCCATCTTCTTTCCTTTGCAGTGCCTGGATAGCTTGTTTGCAAAGTTTGCTTGGCCACAGGATCCCAGGGGGCTGGATTCAGGACAGCATGTGCATGCAGCCCTTGAATCCATGTCAGATAGTCCCCAGATCCTAAAAGGTTGGCTACCCCTGAGATAAGGCATCATGTTTAATGGCCTCGATTTTTCTTAGAAGTGTTTATTTTTATCACACCTGCACGAGGTGTCTGGCCACGCCAGTATTAAAATCATTTAGCTAATTTGGGGGGGGATGGGTTCTGGTGTGCCAGAANGTGTTCATAAGGAGTAAATTTAAAAAAAAAAAAGAGGGATAAAAGGCTCATTTTGATCACATTTAATCTTGCAGAAAGTATTTCAAAGAAACACTCAAACACTCGAGGTAAATGGAAGGGAGATGATGCTTTTATTGCCCAGTTAGGTAAATGTGTTAGGTTGATTATTGTGGGCTGTCATATCATTGGCACTTAAATGGTTGGTGGGAAATAGTCTCATCTGAGGGAATATTTTCTGTTTGCATTGCAATAATCTGGATGGCACATATTGTATGTGAAAGGAATGAGCAGCAGGTTCCTCCTGCAGCCTCTTTGGGTCTGTAATTAAATCAGGGTTTGATTAACAGCACCATTGCTAACCATGTAAAAATGATGGCTGGGGTTTAGGTTATNTTTATTTGTTTATTTTTATTTTAATCAGGTTTTTTTAAGCAAAGGGAAATAGGGATCTGGCTGAGGATTGTGCTCTGGATTCATGGGATCTATGATGTGGAGGGGCTGGGAGCTGCCAGCAGAGCTGGGGAACATCCACCAGCCTGGGTCCCATACAGAGCTCAACCCATGGCTGGTTTTGGATGAGACCTGGGAAAAAAAACTGATTTAAAAAGGAAAAATCGGGGCTGTTTTGATTGTAATTTAAAATTGGATAACCAGGTGTCAATAAGGAAAAGGCTAAAGAGTGTTTCTACAGATAAAAAAACAAAAAAAATCAAACACACAAAAAAAANGGAAAACAAAAAAAANATCACTATTTTAGCTTGCAGAATTATCATCCATCTGGGAAGAAGAGCGAGAGTGAGGGATACACAGTGAAAAACCACCAACCTGATAAAACAAAAACCTGTTTAAAGCGAGACAGAAGAAAAAGCAAAGTTCCACGAAGATTACCNCAGGAAAAAAAAATAATAACAGGAAGAAAAAAAAAAACCCATCAGCTGTGAGCTGCTGGCTGTGTGGGTGTTGGTATGCAGGGCAGGGCACAGCCCCAGTGGAGGAGCTGGTCCCAGCCCCAGTTCCAGTGCAGTGGGTCGGAAGCGGCGCTGACAGCCCGACCATCCCCTGGGACCTGCACGGCAGGAGAGAGCTGCCCCCAGGGAGCAGCCATGGGCTCACCCTGCCAGCCCTGCCCTCTGCACACTGCAGCTCCTGGGGAGATGGAGAGAGGGGTGCTGTGCTGTGGTGGAGGGAGGGGGATTGGGGTTTGGGGTGGCTGTGGGGTGTGGGGTGAGCATCGTCGCCCAGCGAGGTGGGGTGTGCTGCTGATGTTCATGGTCAAGTCCAGGAGATTTCTAGATTGATTGGATTGGATTGGATTGGATTGGATTGGATTGGATTGGATTGGATTGGATTGGATTGGATTCCCCTGTCAGAGCAGGAGAGTTGTGCAGAAATCCAGCTCCAGCTGGTCCCAGTAAGGAAAGCAGCCAGGTGCAGCCAGGGTTTGTGATTGTTGTTTGGTCCTGCCTTTGGACCTGCTGTTCCTGTTGTTATTCCCGAGGGTGTTTGTGCCCTCGGGATGTGCCACCTCCTTCCTGGACCCAGGGGAAGGGCTGGCACCACCTGGCAAACCCCACTGTGACACCTTGGGGGGCTCAGGGGTGTCCAGGTGAGGTGTCCATGGGCAGAGTGAGGAGCCTGGGCTGGGAGGGTGAATGGAGGGGNCAGTGACACACCTGGTGACAGCTGCTGACAGAGCACCAGGAATGGGCCAGGATACAGAACCCCAGAATCACTTGGAAAAATCCTCCAAGACCCTTCCCCAGCACTGTCCCTTGTCCCCAAGTGCCACATCACAGCTCTTAAATCCCTCCAGGACTGGGGATCCACCACTGCATTGGGCAGCTGTGCCAGGGCAGGGCAGCCCTGTCCATGCAGGAATTTGTCCTAAACATCCCATGGTGGCACTGGAGAGACAAAGGATGAGGCAGAGGGAAGGATCACACTTTGCAGAAAGTGGGGTAGGTGTTTTTCCACAGAGACAAAGCTTCTCCCAGTGCACTGCAGACTTTCTATTCCCTTTTTTTTTTGTTGTTGTCTGGCTTCACTTGGAATTAAGGCTGATGTGATCGTGCTGTTAGGTNCTTCTGGTTTCCTTTTTTCCAGTCCCTTCTGAGTTTGATGGATGGCCTCAGCCCAGTGTGACCAAGGGCTAGGAACATGATTATATTCCTCCAAACCCCAGGCAGGCTGGTGTCCAGGAGCAGGACAGCCTGCAGCACCCGTCCCTCTCTGGGGACATGGGTGGGGAGGGCCTTTGTGGACACTCAGTCTGGGGAGTGTGTGGTTCAAGAGGCATCAGATTTAATGAATCTATTAATCTATTAATTGCAATACTCATGGAGCAGCTTCCCAACAGCTGTGGAGGGATTTCCCCAGCCCTTCGCAGCAGGTTCCTGCCAGTGGCAGGTTGGTAATCCCACCAAATATTGCTGTGCTCTTCAGTTCCATCAGCCATCCCCTGTCTCTTTTTGGTCCTTTTATAAACCCTGTGCTAAATTGCAAATCCCAGCCTAAGTGTGTGTTTGTCTGTCTTATCAATAATGCATCTCCCTGAAGTGGGGAAGGGGGAGCCACAAGTGAAACTGCCCATGGTAATTCAGGGCTATAAATCATATTTCCTGTTGGGTTTGGAGGCTGAGACTGTCTCAGCAAGATGGTTTGTGCCACTTTATTGTGATACTTCAGGAATATTTTTTTTTATTTGCCCCATTCTTCTATGTGTGTGTGTATATGTGTATTTATATATCTGTATATATCTTCCTGCTTCCTTTTCAGCTGTCAATAGAGGGTGAATCCTGGACCTGCCAAAAGTATGAGCTTGCTTTTCATAAGGCAGATTGCCTTCATATCAGGTGTCTGGTATAAAATCTTCAAAAGAAATGACAGAATTTTGTTTTTGGAAGAGCTGAGCCATGGATTGTTGTCCACATTTAGGACCTAATTGAGATGCTGATCTGCAAAATATTCTGTGTCCAGTGGTGCATGTCTGGTGTTCAACTTGTATTTTCTGTCCTGCAAGTCTGGCCTGAGCTACAACATGATTTTCAAGCAAAATATTAAAAAAGGATAAGAACCAGATATTCTCTTACTGGTATTTAAATGCATCCTGGGGTCTCAGGCTCTGGGGGAGACTCTCCCTGAGCTCCTGCTGGAGCAGACTCAGCACTGATGGTGGCATCAATGGATGTTTTCAGAGGTGGATATTTTCTTTATCCAGTAATACTGGCAAGTAAACACTTCTTGAAACTATAAATTTATGTCCTATTTAGACTTCAAAATTAACATTTTCTCTGGCACAAGCACAATTTTCACTTTTATTTTTTAATTTAACTACTTGTGTTTTGCAAGGAGGCACCTATTTGTTCCTTAATCCTGGTGGCCAGCTGGGAAGATGCTGATTGCAACAAAATCATAGAGTAGAATCACAGAGCCATTAGGGTTGGGAAAGATCTCCAAGATCATCAANTCCANCTCACCTGAATGCCACCATGCCCACTAAACCATAATAATATACATTAAATAATATATTTTAAAGCTGAGATCCGTGCTCACCATCATCTCCAGCATTTTCCAAATTAGCAAAACTTGGACATTTTATTTTCTGGAGGATCAGGATGAATCCTTTTGGGGGTTGTACCTCAACACCTCTTTGTGACATCAGGTTCACTTCANTGTCACTTGTGCTCATCACAGAATCATTGAGNTTGGNAAAGACCTTTCAGATCANCAATTCCAGCCCTCAGTCCTGCTGTTGGGTTTGCCCATCCCAGACTGAGGTTATCCCACACTGCTGGGATAAATCCCCACTCAGTTTCCCAGTGCAATGGGAAAATGTGGAGAGCCATAAAAACATCTGGTACAATGCATTATTTTAGGGCAATGCACAGGATTGAATCCACCTCAACCCCACTGCAGGAATAAAAAGTTGAGTTTCTAAGGAATGCATATGGAAGGACTTATTTCTGCTGTAAAGATTTCCTGACAAGCAGAAATATAATGCTTTTTGAAAACCTCATTAGAAAATCAATTATATCGTGACACTTAATGTTGGGTTATTTACAAGCGAGATGTCTTGTTGGGAAAAAACACAATAAAAATTCACACTTAATGCAGAAAAATGGGGGAGCATAAAGAAGAGTTAGGTTGTGTTATTAGCATGTTCAAAGGAGCAATTACCACNAAGCAGAGGGTTTGTGCTGCCTCAGGAGCAGCAGGGAGATCTGCTGGTGGAGGGCAGAGGGGAAAGGGCTGAGAGATCCTTGCAGGGCAGAAAACAATGAGGTTAATTTGGGGTTGGGGTTGGTGNCCAGTGCCCAGGTCATGCCCTTCCTCTTGCTTTTCTTGTGGGGTCATGAAGGTTGGGGAAGATCTCTGAAATCACCAAGCCCANCCATNAACCAGCACCAAGTGGTGGTGAACTCCTCAAGTGCCACATTCTCACTTTTTGGAACATTTCAGGTGACTCCTTCACTCCCCTGGGCTGCCCTTTCAGTCCTGNACAATCCTTTCCATGAAGAATTTTGTCCTAATATCCAACTTAAACCTCCCCTGGCACAGCTTGAGGATGTTTCCATCTCACAATTCTTGATTTTTTTTTGGTTTAAATGCCTTCAGAAAGAAAAGTTCACCTTGGCACCTGGGGAATGGCTGTGGCTGCTCAGCCAGCAGCTCTCTGTGGAGAAAAAATGGGGAAACTCTTCCAATTTCATGGAATCACAGAATGGTTTGGGTTGGAAGGGACCTTAAAGCTCATCTCTTTCCACCCTCTGTGCCATGGGAAGGGACACTCCCCAAATTTCTGTGCAGCTAATTAGGAACATGTGACCTCAGTTGTTGATTTTTTTTTTCCCTTTAACTGTAACAATATTTAGGACTGAACTGTTTTCTTCAAATGGAAAATACTTGATCTGAAGCAGAAAATGTTGTTTGTCATGCAAATATGAGCAAGATGCAGCTAATCTAATACTCCCTGCATCGTTCACACTGAGGGAGCTGCAGAAAAAGGCAAATTTCTACCTGAAATCCTTGTCTGACATAGCCTGCAATCTGAGTCTGCATCAGGGGCAGAACTAATGATGCTTATTTCCTGCAGAGTTAAACCTAAAATGTGCAACTACGGGCTCATGTGTGTGTTTGTGGCAGAAAAGAAATATTATTTGTTTTGATCTTTCATTCTGCATGATGCCTGTGGTAGTTCACTGTCTGTAGCTGTCAAGTTTCTGTGCTTTCCCTGGTTTTTAATGTAAAAACCTATGGCTTNGATGCATTGACTTCATAATGAACAATTAGGCCATGAGGAGAACATTTTTGGGAGTAATTAAATCAAGGAAAGGTGGCTTGACTACTACTACTACTACTATATTACTACTACTACTACTACTATTATTATTATTATTATTATTATTATTATTATTATTATTATTATTATTATTATTATTATTATTATTATCAGTAGTATAAGCAGTACCTTTTTTGGGGGCTGAGTTCTCTGGAAGGGGAAAGACTCATTCTTGATTTTAAGAAGCTACAGAAGTTTCTGTCATAGCACTGTGTGTTTTTTTGTTAGGAATANATGTTTTTCTCCCTATTTTGACCTCTCTGCTCATCCCTTAAACCACTTTGAAGCTTTTTTTTTTTTTCCTTTTTCTTGCTTTCTTATGAGTAATCAACTCCTTTTTTTTTGTTCTGTAAGACTCAAGAAGAAAAATGCAGTGTCAGTGAGACAGGATGAGGGCAGATAAGACCAACTCTCCTCAAATTCATTTCTTTTGGAGAATTCAGATGTCCTACAGTTGATATTTGTGTGCTGGGGCTAGCCTTGACCTGTGGGCTGAAAATCTGAGCACCTGAAGNCATCTGAAATCTGATTTTGGCTGAGTCACCCTCATTCCTTTCCAGGCTGGCAGGAAAAGGGCAGCTCCTGGATATCTGGAAAGGAGAAAACCAGGTACAAGTTTGGGATGCTGCTGAAAAGGGGAGTGACAGGGTCACTGTACCACCATCCCCTGCAGGATGCTCCACCAGGCTGCTCCTTGTTTTCCTCTCAGTGGGGTTGGGAAAGCCAAGGGAAAGGTGTGGAAGGGGATGGGGATGGGGATGGGGATGGAATTGGGATTGGGATTGGGATTGGGATTAGAATTGGAACTGGAATTGAGATAATTGGAATTGGAATTGGAATTGGGATTGGAATTGGAATTGGAATTGGGATTGAGATTGGAATTGGAATTGGAATTGGAATTGGAATTGGGATTGGGGTGGAGAGAGAATGGGGATGGGGATTGAGATTGGGATTGAGGTGGGGATGAAGATGTGGATA
>OAMK01000074.1:651443-666443 GCA_900205225.1 Saxicola maurus maurus | reverse complement strand
GTGACCAAGGTATTGGGGAGTGGTGGGAAGAACAAACAAGAGCTGATCCAAATGATGGAATATTCTTTATTCTTTGTTCTCCCTGCTGTTGTATTTTTGTGGAGCCAGTTTTGAGTGGGTGATGCCATTTTGGGAGAGATTCTCAAATCCCTGCAGAAATGCTTTGGAAAGGAGATCTCTGCTAACTCTGCTGTTTTCATTGGGATATATTCATTTTTCTGAGGTGCTCTAAGGTGTCCCCAGAGTCTTCTCCTCTCCAGGTGAGCACCCCCAGCCCTCCCAGCCTGGCTGCAGAGCAGAGGGGCTCCAGCCCTGGAGCATCTTTGTGGTCNCTGGACTGACTTCAGCAGGAGATGCTCAGGGTCACAGACTTTACACCCACACTGGGAACTCGCTTTGAAAAATGTCCTGGCGAGTTGAATTCTTAAGAGGTTCCTGATTTATCTGTATCTTAATTCATTTTAATAGGCTGGAGGATCTGCAGGTGCTGTTGATTATAATTCCTGGTGCTCACTGTCATCTGGAATTCATGCACTGACGCTCGTCAAGGTGGACATCCAAAGTCAGGGCCCAGATCCAATAATTCAGCCTGAAGTTTTTGTCCTTCAGTGTCCCCATGCACCAGATCAGAGCCCTGGGGCTTGCAGTGTGAGGGTTGTNATGTGTGGTTTAACTCCCTTAGGCTTAGTGGGGTTTTTTGGATTTTGTGGGGTTTTTTTTAATCCATGCATTATTTGGATTGTATCTGTGGGAGATGTGTAGAAAAATTTAAATTTTACTTCAGATATCAGTTAGCAGTTGGGTTATCACTGCAAGGCAGGGTGCTGAGTAGGGCTGGTGGGTTTGTGGCCACTGCAGAGGGCTGGGGATGGAGGTGAATCCCCAAAACCAGCACTGCAGAGGTCTGGGATGGAGGTGATCCCCAAACCCAGCACTGCAGAGGAATGGGATGGATGTGAATCCCCAAAACCAGCACTGCAGAGGGCTGGGATGGAGATAAATCCCCAAAACCAGCACTGGAGAGAGGTAGGGATGGTGATGAATCCCCAAAACCAACACTGCAGTGGGCTGGGATGGAGATAAATCCCCAAAACCAGCACTGCAGAGGTCTGGGATGGAGGTGATCCCCAAACCCAGCACTGCAGAGGAATGGGATGGATGTGAATCCCCAAAACCAGCACTGCAGTGGGCTGGGATGGAGATAAATCCCCAAATCCAGCTCTTCAGAGGTCTGGGATGGGTGTGAGTCCCCAAAACCAGCACTGCAGAGGGCTGGGATGGAGATAAATCCCCAAAACCAGCACTGTAGAGGTCTGGGATGGAGGTGATCCCCAAACCCAGCAGGGACAGCAGCTCAGCCCAGGGAATGCCCTGTGTGCTTTAAGGGTCCCCTGCAGCACAGCCCTGGCACCGTTAATTGCCTGTGATAAAACCGACCTCCCAGGTCTGCTGGGAGACTTCTTTTATACCAGAAAAAAAATGTTTTGTAACAATTTCTTGTAAGTGCTAAAATTAACTGACTTTCTTTTAACCTAATTAAAGCTGGAGCTGATGATATCACCTGTGCTGAATGTTGCTGAACATCTCGAGCACTGAGCTGCTGCTCAGGACTTGGCTCCAGCTCTGCTTCCTGCTTTCAGACATTTAATGGGAAGCATCTGCTCAGTTGTTGGTTGGCTCCATCTCCCCTGTTCTCAATCTAGAACAGGGTGGTCCTTTCCAGCACAGAAATTAGGATTTTTTTTTATCTTTTCGGCAAATTTTCCGGTCNTTCTGCTGCCAAACCTGCTGATTTGAAAAGGAAATATTTGTGCAGAGGTCAGTGTGATATTAGGAATATTTGTGCTCTCTCAGCAGGGCCCAGCTGTTGGTGTTTGAAGGGTTTTATTCATGGAGGNGAGTGGGTGTCTCTGGGGAAGGTCTCAGCTGACAGAACTCCCGGTGCTGATGAGCTCCAGAGCCAGCTGGGGTTGTCTTGGCCTGGATGATTCCTGCTCTCCCAAACAGGGTGGAAAGGTGCAGGAGGAAATCTGGAGAGAGCAGGAATGAGTCTGGAGAAGCTGTGGGTGGCAGACAGGAGGAAAGCAGCAGTGGAATGGGCGCCAGTGTGGAGGTGGAGCAGAGCTGTAAGGTCAGACAGAGATGATGTCCAGACCATGGGGGCTCAGCACAGCTAAAGGGCTGAACTTTACAGGTGGCCTGAGGAGGTAAAACTACAGAAGGACAAAATTTTAATTTATTAAACACTACCAAAAAAAAAATTACAAATTAGAATTAATAATATAATCTTGAGTTTGCCCACATGAATCAAAAAATGGCACTTTGTTGATTCCAGGCTAGGAGGAGTTGCAATCTTTTTTTAGTTGAAGAGCTTTTTTCATTTCTGTTTTAAAGTAAAAACATTGAAAATTTTAAAATTAAAGGGCAATTCTTCACTGGCTCAGTTTCTAAACNTCTCCTTAGGCAAACCATTGGAAGGTGAGATGGTTTTCCAGGGATAAAACACTCAGGTGTGTGTGGCTCCAGGCAGTGGGTGTGGGGTTTGGATGTTCCATTCAACCAATCAGTTATATATAAAATACACAGATATTTGATAAATAGCTATCTAGTTTGTAACCATGTTCTGGGAGCTGCTGTGACATTGTCATGGTGTTTATTTATCCTAAGGGAGCTGCCAGCTCCTGCCTTTCCCAGGANTGTTACAGCAGAGTCACTGGGTTCTGCTCCTTCCTTTCAGCACAGCTCAAGGTCCACCTTGTTTCCCTTCAGCTCCTGAAGGANTGAGGCAAAGAGCAGCTGAGAAATGAGAATGAACATCCTGCCACTTCAGGCCATGGCTGCTCCCATGGAGAGGGACTCCCCTGTGCCAGGACAGGACTGTGGACAGCAGTGACAGGGAAAGGAGAAAGGCTCAANCTGCCAGAGGGCAGGGATAGATGGAATATTGGGGAGAAATTCTCTCTGAGGGTGGGGAGGCTCTGGCACAGAGGAGCTGTGGCTGCCCCTGCACCCCTGGATGTGCCCAGGGTTGGACACTGGGCTGGGAGCAGCCTGGGACAGTGGAAGGTGTCCCTGCCATGGCAGGGGTGGCACTGGATTATGTTTCATGTCCTTTCCAACCCAAACCAGTCTGGGACTGGAGGAAGGAGCACACAGCAAAGGGCACTGGGATGCACTGAGGAGCCTGAGGTGGCTGAAGAACCAGAACCTGGGGGTTGTCCTTCCACCTGGCTGTTGCTTTAGCAGAGATCTTTGCTGCTCATGGGATTCAGTGCTGTGCAAACACAAGAAATGC
The DNA here is from genome assembly GCA_900205225.1 of Saxicola maurus maurus. Lineage (NCBI taxonomy): Eukaryota > Metazoa > Chordata > Aves > Passeriformes > Muscicapidae > Saxicola > Saxicola maurus. The sequence continues at coordinate 663,148 of OAMK01000074.1, read as the reverse complement.
TGAGGGAAAGGGAGCCAAGCCCACACACACAGAGCTTTGTTTTCCTTGGATGTGTTTCAGGTGTTCCTGCAGTGCCACATCCCAGGGCAGGATCTGGTTTGAAATCTGTGTCTCCCTGTATAGGATTCCAATCAAAACTTTAATGGTCCAGGGCAGTGAGTAGCATTTAATGACCTTCAGTGCTATCACTTGAGTCTTTTGGGCATTGACATTGATTTTCCTTATCTTGGCATGTGGAGACAGGAGTCTCACTCCATCCTTTGAAGTGTTTGCTGGTGCACACCAGGAGCAGGGAATAAGCAAGGAGCAGCTTTGCAGGGATCATCAGTTTGGCCCCCAAATTTAATGTCATTAATTGAAGTCAGGAAAAANAAATGAGACTATTTGGATGCCTTTGTATTTACTCAAAAGGTGTGTTTACTTATTACTTATTGTATCAATAATTTATTAATATATTATGTAATTAATGATATATTTATTTGTTATTTGGAATTTATGTCATATATATGATGACCAAATCTCTGTGCAGGTTTAAGGAGGGGATACAGAATTTCTCACCAGTCAGATCAGTAAGAATTTGCATCCTCCAAAACAAAAAAACAGAATAAGGAAAACATTGCACAGGTTGTATGACAAGGACTGACTCAGCTCTGGCTTCTTGTGTTCTTCCCTAAATGCATCAATTTTTTCTTAAGAGGTCTTAAGAGGAGCAGTGTCGACAGGAACTGGGAGTTGTGGCTGTTTATTGCAGCTCTCATCCCTTTTTTAATCTCTCCCTCCCATCATAGAGCCACTTCATTTACAAGCAGCTAAATTAAACTATGTCAGGATGTGCTTCCCCATGAATTTTAAACCTAAAAAGGCACTTTGTTCCTTGATTCAGTTGTGGGGAAGAAATGCAGCAGAGCCACCCGGCTATTTGAACTCTTTATTTGCCACATTTACAATATTAATAACACTGTTTCCAGAAGTTGTCACATCAAGTAAAAGATCTTCATTCCAGGCTGTCTTTTGGGGCCAAATCGAGACTGGATGCATGCATTTAATAAATTGTAGTCTCAAGTAGTCATTTTGGTAAATAATTAGCTGGGGTGGAAGAATAAGTTAGCATATTGTATGCATCTAATGCTGCAAATGTACACCCAGCAAACTTTGCTATTAATCAACAGTCAAGCACTGTAAGTTGGGTCTCATACATAATGAATTGTCCTTAAACCTCCTGGGCTTCATTGATAGAAAAAGAAGAGAAAACAGCAGTGTGGGAGCGTTGGAATCCAATTTAACGAGATTGCTCTGCGTCCCGTGATCGCTCTGGAGCCATCAGAGACCTGAGAATTCAGCTGCACTTTTGGGGTGGCTTTAGCCTCCATCTAGCACAGAAAGGCTNAAATGACACTTAGGTGGGGATAAAATACATTTTTAGTTGATTTCACANTGAAGGTTCCAGTAAAAACGTCGACTCACTCAGTGTTGTCGTGGAGCAAATAGTGGTGCCTCACTAAGTCCCATTTTATTGTTAATTTTTGTGTGTTAATCATCACTGGTTCTTCNTTTGAAAGGTAACACATCAGCTATTTCTCTAAGAGAAAATTAGTTTGGGAAGATGTGCACAGATCTATGTAATTGTAAGGAAATGACAGCCTTCAGTTTTCAGTAGTGCAACTTTTTTCTGTTACAAATTCACATGTGTGAGAGTTATGTGACAACTTGTCTTCAGTCATCTGCTGATAAAACAAAGAAATGTCATTTAAAAACCAATAATTTTAAAATTATTCTGGCCCTTCATATGTATTTTAAGGCAAGAGTTACCATTCAGGATAAACAATGACTTCTGCAAATGTAAACATTTACTCTGGTTTAGGAGCTCTGTTATTAACTATTTTACATATATAACATATATATATATATAACTTATATAAATATTAATTGTTATTAATATAAATATTAGCAATTGTTTGTTGATGAGGTAAAAATACAAAACCTCCACTTGGAATTTTTTGGGATGCCAGGCAGCACCCAGCATAATTCAGGAATGAAAACAAATGCAGTGACAGACTCTGATGAAAGTGATTTAAATAATATTGATGTGGTTTAAATAAATGTTTCTCATTATTCCAGCCCCACTGAAAAAAAAAAAAAAAGAAGTTTAGGGTTTGGGAGTTTTTATTTTTCAATGAACACACCTATATTATTTTCCTGCATGAAAGTAAAATTGCCTCTTGTTGATCACAAGTTTAATACTTAGACTTTCCACAGGTGAAACAGTGAGTGGCCACTTTGGCCACCACCCTGAGTGCTGCTGGTGCCTCTGATCCATTCCTTGGGGTCACATTAACAGAGGTCCTTTTCTTGTTTTCATTCCTAAACTTAGGCTCAGGTAGTTCATATAACTCTGAAGTTGTGTTTTTCTCNAAATTTCAACTTGTTGCTGTCCATCTCCACTCAGAGATGCTCAGANATCCGTGCCTGGGGTTGGTTCAGAAACCTCCCAAGAAACCTGACACTGAGCAGAGGGATTTCCTTCCAGGAGGGAATTTCCCATGATGTAACTCCTGCTCTTCTTACCCGTGTTTTGAGACCACTTTGACTCTGCTTTTTGAAAGGTACTTAAGGCTTTGAAGGCTGAGAAAATCCTTTAAAAGGCAGCTGGTGTTTTCAGTCGGGTGTTTAATGCTGAGGGAGTTTGTGCAAGTTTGGAAAGGGAAAGGGGAAGAGGGAAGGGCAGGGAGGGGAGGAGCAGCAGAAGGCTCCCATGCATGAGTTATGTGCCTTCTTTTCCTTTATTAAAGCTGTCACATCCCCAGGAATGGCTGTTGCCATCTCTAGCCAAGCAAAATGAACATGAAGGTTTTTCTGTTTTTCCAGCTTGCTGCCAGTTTGAAGCTCTGGCACATGGAGGGAAAGAGAAGTCAGTGCATTCCTGGAGAGCAAANTCACTTCTGCCTTGCAAGGTGTTCCCTTTCCTGGCTGAGGTGGAGGTGGCAGGTGCTGGGAAAGCCTCTGGTGTTGGATTGATGGGGGAATGGCCCCACCAAAAACATCTGCAGATGTTCAGCAGTGGCAGGGCACTGCCATTAAAGGCAGCAATTGAAAAGAAAATGAAAAATAANTTCTATCCAAACACTCCTGCCAGGGAGCACCTGGAGAAAATCAGAAAAACAGCACAAGGTAGACACCAGTTTTAAAAAGCAACTTGATCCTACTTCACATACATAAACAGATTCTGTTGAGCTCTGGCATTGAGAACTTCTGGCTCTGGCTCTATTTCCAGCTGGGAGAAAAAGCTGCAAGAATCAGGGAACCTTTGGATGTCCCCTCAGTTCTGGGATGAGAAGATTGCTGGCAGGGGTTGCTGTTCTGGCCATCACCCTTGCAGTCTCCACCATTTCTCNTGGATGCTGATGGGCTGTGTGTTTGTTGCTGTGCTCAGGTCTCTGCACCCCAGGAGAGCATCACCACCCCTGAAAACATCCAGCCTGGATATGTGCAAATCCCAGGTTCCCTTCTTCATCACTCTCATCCACACAGTGCTCTTGCAGAGGAAAAGAAGGAAAAAGGAGCAAGGGAAGAAGCAGATTTTTATTTACAGGTGCTTTCTGTTCACTCACTTTGCTCCTCAGCCCCTGCAAGCACGAGCTGCCATTGAAAATCAAATGAATTCTCAATTGCTTCCTTCCAATTGAATCAGGGGAGGGAAGCAGAGAGCTGAGGAAGCGTGGGAGCAGGAGCTGCTTCCTTCCCTCCTCCCCAGGGACTCCNTGGGGACAGGGGACTGCACCCCAGGGGACACAGAGCCTCACCTCCATCCATCCTGCAGGCACAGGGATGTGTCATCCACATGGGCTTGGCTGGTGCTCCTGCTCCTGACATTTCCCACATGGCTTTTTCCTCATAGTGATCTTCCCTGGATTTTCTTACAGGTGTTTGTANCACTGTCCATCTTTGAGGTTTTTATTTTGCTGGTAACAGTCTGACTCCTGGCTACTGTTGTTCATGGGAAAAAAAAAAAAGTTGTATGTTTCAGATATTCCTTTTAATTCTTTTTTTCATGCAAAGAAAAAAAAAAAAGATATGTTGACACTTTATAGGAAATGTTTCAAACCACTTCCAGACATGCCTTTTAAAGTCAGTGGGCATTGGCAGAATTCCTTAAGAACTCAGGGCTTTAGGATGAAATAGTCAGTGGTGACATTAATACTCAGGTATTCCCCTCTAATTGCCATTTGTTCTTATTCATACCTGTAAATCTTTATTGAAAGGGAAAGATCATCTTTTCTTCAGTAACTGACACAAGGTATATCAGTCTATGGAAAAAGGGAAAAAAACAATCTACAGAGGTAATTGGCACAAGATTTCAGTGTTAANACTTTACACACCATGATCTCAGAAGTTCCTTTTGAAGAAGAACATTTCAGTTAGTGCAGTCTAGTGCAGCCAGTAACCATACCCTGATTTTCTTACAGGTGTTTGTAGCACTGTGCCATCTTTGCTTTTGTACAGGTGATGAGGGTGAGGTTTTGTTGCTGCTCTGAGGAATCCCTTCACTTTGAGAAGACAAAATGTTTGACTCCAGATTAAATGTTTTTAGGTTTTTATTTGCTGACACAGAAAGTGAGAATNCTCAGTTTTATCACAGCATCACAGAGCTGTTGTGTTGGAAGGGACNTTAAAGACTGTGCTGTTCAACCAGAGCCCTGCCCAGCCTGGTTGTGTCATTTTTACCCTGTAATTTTTTTATTTCTGTGTGTCTCAGCAGGGCAGGGAGCTCGGGGAGCTGCGAGGTGAGCCAGGGNCACGAGGAGATGCCAGAGCCCCTGCAGCAGTGCACAGCCTGGCTGAGAGCCTACTTCTGTGAGCCAGGGGGCACAGAGAGGCTGCCTGTGCCAGCCCTGCACCACCCCCTGCTGCAGAAAGGTCAGTGCCACCCTCCCTGCCCTCTCTGCCTCCCTTCTCCCCCATCCTTGCTCTATAAAATTATCTTTTCAGCTGCCACCACTGAGCTCGGGGTATGAGCACAGCTGAAGGGTTCTGAGCTGCTCAGTGAGGTGGTGGCTACTTAAAGTGGCTTTTGGCCACCAAGACTGGGGCTGAGGCTTTGACATCACTCCTGACAGGACAGGGCAGCCAGGGAGGGTCCCAGGGAACAGGGGATAGGAACAGTGGGAATGGCCTCACATTGCAGCAGCAGAGCTTTAGGCTGGAGATCTGGGGAAATTCCTTCCTGGAAAAGGTTCAGTGCTGGAGTCCCCATCCCTGGGGGCATTCCAGAACATTTGGATGTGGCCTTGGCAGTGCTGGTTGGNATTGATGGCTCAGAGGGATTTTCCAGCCTCAGGGATTCCCTGATTCTGGGGTTCTGTGTCAGGAAAAAGCCAGGGAAGCTGTCAGGGGTAGGTTGTGCAAGGTTGCTGTGGTTTCATTCCNCAAAGTTATCATAGATAATAAACTGAGAGTTTTAAACAAAGAGATTTGTTACCACAAAGTTGTTCTATTTATTAATTCAGATAAAAGCAACACCTGAGAAAAGTTCCTCCTCATCATTTCCCATTTATTGACTGTGTTCCTGAAAGCTTCATAACAGACATGAAACATATGAAATTAAATGGGTGCCATTATCAATAATAATAATAATAATAATAATAATAATAATAATAATAATAATAATAATAATAAAAACCTCAGAAGTTTGATGTTTGCAGTGCCTTCTTGCCATCATTTCTTGGAGAATTAGGGAATTTCAGGATCTGTGAGCTTTGCACAGCAGCTTTGTTTCCATGAGCATCTTCTGTGCTTACTTNCCCCTGTTATGCAAATTCCCCAGTGCCAGATCTTTCACAGTCAAATTCCAAGGTGGTACTGAGGAATTTTTTTATTAGTAGGGACCCACGTCATGGAAACACTAATGAAAAATTAATTGGCTCAAATCACAGCAGTGTGAGAGCATTTCTGCTCNTCTGTCACTTTCTCCTACTGTTTTCATAAAATAGAACAAAAATTACATTGGGAGGAATGTGGAAAGAGATGTCAAAAATTGGAAGGAACTGGTTTTTAAAGTTATTTAGGAGAAAGGAGAGGTAAAAATCGAATTATGATAGATTGCACTTCAGTTTATCTGCACATCAGAACTGCAGTTTTGCTAAATTAGGAATTTGGTATTTATTTGCTTTTACACATTTACATTTGAAAGTGCCTGCTCATTTCTCCAGGCACTTAAAAATGCAGAACAAACATCAGTGAGAGCATGAGGATCCAAAGCCAGGAAGGNTTTTTCTCATCCCTCTGATTTTCTTACATTTCTGTTCAGCAGCTCTTCAGTGGGGCCCTGAGCAGNTGGGACAGTGGGAGGTGTCCCTGCCCATGGCAGGGCTGGAATTGGATCAGTTTTAATTTCCCTCCAACCCAAACCAGGCTGGAATTCTGTGATTCCATCATCATCAAAACCTTTGGTCCTTCTTTGCCCCCTTCCCTGTGAATGTGACCATGTNCAGTATTGCTCCTTGACAGAGGAGTCAATTCCATCCTCAAGTGCTTTTGTAGTCAGGACTGATTGTTGCATCATTTCTTCCTAATCTGTGTTTATATCAAATTTTATTTTATTTTTCTGCACTAATTTCATCTGGGGACTGGAAGGGTTTTTTCTTCTCCCACATTTAAAAAGTTCCTCATACAACACAAAAACAGTGTAAAGTGCTTTTGGGATGAAGCACTTCTCAGTTGATGGTCAGTTTTCTGCAGCTGCTTTTGTGCCAGCTTTGAAGACAGTTCCTCATGGAGAGAAAAACTGTGACAATCACCTCTGATAACAGAAGCAGAGAGGTNTGCAGNTTCAGAATGTAGNGATGATCTGCTTTGTATTTATTGAGAAATGCTATAAAAATTCAGTATTTGCTGTTTCAATGGCTCCTCCTATATCTTAAATTTTTCTAAAGTGCCTTTAATTTTCTAAATCACTGTTAAAGGGGGGATATGTGATAAAAAGCACTTAAAATACAAAATGAACTATTTTCCTCTTAACTTGGCATTGGCAGAGGTGGAATCTGAGTCTTGGGAGAATCATGGACTCCCAGAACCATTAGGGCTGGAAAAGACCTTTGAGATCATCCAGCCCANCCATTCCCAGCACCAGCACATGCTCACCACTAATCCATGTCCCACATCCACGTGGTTTTGGAACATTTTCAAGGATTGTGACTCCACCACTGCTCTGGAGAGACTGTGCCAGGGCTGGGCAGCTTTTCCATGAAGAAATTTTCCTAATCTCCAATCCAAACCTTCCTGGCACAGGTTGAGGCCATTTCCCCAAATCCTGTCCCTTGTTCCCCCAACTCCCTCTCAGGGACTTGTGGAGAGGGAAAAGTTTGGTTCCCAGCACCTCCAGGAGTTCTCTCCTTACTGACTCTCCAGTTTATAGGCAGCCAGTTATTTATTTTTAAACAAAATTGAAAATGTGGAACATCATTTCAGCAACCTGTGTCATGGCCAGCACTCAAGGTGGAATTTCACTGAGCAAAGACAAATTAGGGTTTTCCCACTNCTGAGTGGGACATCTCAGAAAAGTCCCTGAACATTTCTAATGGGAANTGATTAATTGCTCTTAATGTATGCTGGTCATTAGCTCCCTTTCTATGTAAGGAAGCAAATTGGATGTTTTTATTTTGAGGGCTGTGCCTGGGCTGGGGATTTGTGNCTCTGTGACACGAGGAAGGTGATGCTGGCTGGGGCACTCCTGAATTTCCTGCCCTCCCTCTGTGGTGGCACTGGGCACAGCTCTGGGTGGCACTGGGCTGGTTCTGGGAGGCACTGGGCACAGCTGTGGATGGCACTGGGCACAGCTCTGGGTGGCACTGGGCTGGCTCTGGGTGGCACAGGGCACAGCTCTGGGTGGCACAGGGCTGGCTGTGGGTGGCACTGGGCACAGGGCTGGCTGTGGGTGGCACTGGGCACAGCTCTGGGTGGCACTGGGCTGGCTCTGGGTGGCACAGGGCTGGCTGTGGGTGGCACTGGGCTGGCTGTGGGTGGCACTGGGCACTGGGCTGGCTCTGGGTGGCACTGGGCTGGCTCTGGGTGGCACTGGGCACTGGGCTGGCTGTGGGTGGCACAGGGCTGGCTGTGGGTGGCACAGGCACAGCTCTGGGTGGCACTGGGCTGGCTCTGGGTGGCACTGGGCTGGCTGTGGGTGGCACCGGGCTGGCTGTGGGTGGCACAGGGCACAGGGCTGGCTCTGTGGCACAGGGCTGGCTGTGGGTGGCACTGGGCACAGCTCTGGGTGGCACTGGGCACAGGGCTGGCTCTGGGAGGCACTGGGCTGGCTCTGGGAGGCACTGGGCTGGCTGTGGGTGGCACAGGGCTGGCTGTGGGTGGCACTGGGCACAGCTCTGGGTGGCACAGCTCTGGCTGTGGCTGTGTTTGCAGACCAGATGGCTCATTAGAGCACAGAGCAGAGGAAATTGGAGGCACAGCAGAGTTTTCCTGGGCTCTGTCCTGAGGGTGCAGGTCTGGAGCAGAGCTGAGCTTTGCCCTCAGCCCAGCTCAGTCCTGTCCCTTCCCAGGAACTCTGAATTCCTGTGTCAGGGCTCAGAGNTCTGGAAGTGGCACTGGGAGCATTAATGGTTTTAAACTGTAGGAGGGACAATTTATGTTGGATTTTGGGCAGGAATTGTTCCCTGAGAGGGTGAGGAAGGGCTGGGATGGAATTCCAGTTTTGCTGTGGCTGNCCCTGGATCCCTGGCAGTGCCCAAGGCCAGGCTGGACACTGGGGACAGTGGGAGGTGTCCCTGCCATGGCAGGACCATGATGTTCTTTAGGGTCCCTCCCAGCCCAAAGCATCCCATGTTTCTGCCCCACTCCAGCTGTGCAGGAAGGTGCAGGAGCAGCTGAGGATGGAGGGAGGAGAGGAGAGGAGAGCTCTGCTCTGGAGCTGCCACGTGTGATGTGGGTTATTCACCAAGAGGGGATATTGATGAACACCTCATTCCTGATGGGAGCCTTCAAAGGAGCTGCAGCAGCTCCATTCTCCTGCCTGTGATCAATAATTACCCTGTGATTTCCTGAACAGTGAAACTCCACTTTCTGTGGGGTCAGAGGCATCCCTGGGGCTGGGGGTTCTCCCCTGAGAGCTCCCATGGAGAAAACCCCTCCAGAGCACATCCTGAGAGCTCTGCACCCCTCCAGGAGCAGCACTGGCACCTCTCTTTTACTTGGTTTGCATTTTTCTAAAAAACAAATCCCAGCTTGCAGCAAATTAAGAAAGAAAATTAATTTTTTCTGTGTTTTCTGACTGTGACTCAGCACAGGCCAGAGTATTTTTTTATTCTTTTTGTGGTCAGAATATTTAAATCACAAGATTGTGGTGTTGTTAATTTTTCTACTTNTGAGGTGATAAATTCAACATCCCCTGATACTTACATTTAAAGGGGATTTCAGTGATTGTGCTGTTCACCCTGATGGTATCCTGAGAGTAAACTTATCCATAGACTTTTTCAATATATAAAAATTCTTTCAATGAGAAAAGCATTTACATTACTAAAACAAACTGCAGATCTCTTTTCCCTTCCTTTAAATTGCAGTTAAAAAAATGGTAAGACCCACTGACTTGGTTGAGATTGTCAAGTAAAGCTGGAAGGTTTGAAGCTTCAGGTGCCAGTTTGTGGATAAACTGTCTGTATTTAACTTTTTTAAATACATATTTTTATATTTCAAGCACACACATGTTCAGGTTTGATGTATTTAATCAGTCCTGTGGTGACTTCCTTGTTCAGGTGTCATTAAGTTGAGACTTTTGATCAGATTTTTTTTCAAGGAGCAGTCCCTGGCATTTCCTTCCTTTATCTTAGAGATATAGATTAGATATAGGTAAGACTTGGATATATATTTATGGTTAAAGCATAACCATCCTTAATAGGAGAAGCAGCAAACAGCCAACAGGGACACCAGGAGTCCTGGTACCATCTCTCCATGGTTCCCTTATTTCCAGNAAAAATGGAAAATTCAATTAATTTATCAAGGAAAGTGGGAATCCAGCAGGTTTTAGAGACTGCCAGAGACATGGATAGGTGGGAGATGGGGCAGGAATTGTTCCCTGGGAGGATGGGATGGAATTCCCAGAGCAGCTCAGGCCAGGCTGGACACTGGGACAGGGGAGGTGTCCCTGTCTGGGACTGGATGAGCTTTGAGCTCCCTTCCAACCCAAATCATGTTTTTTTTATTTTTATTTGCAGTCTTGAGCTGCTCTGTTCACTTGCTGAGCAGGAGGCAGGNCTTGCCCTTTCCAGGCAAATACAAAATGTCATTTTTACCACTGATTTTTGCTGCAATTTGAGAAATTCTCTTAATTTGATCTAGAGGTTCAATTCATTAAAGGAAAAAAAAAAAAGTTGAGATATGTTTCTGATTTTCTCTTTCTCAACCCTGCAGCTTCATCAGACATGCAAATACATTTCTATTTAGGCTTTTAGAAAGTGTTAAATATGAAATAATCTGCTCAGGAACGTTGGTACTTCACATATCTGGACATGGCAGATTCAAGTGCAGAGAGCTGACAAGCTTTCCTATTTCTGTCTGCCAACTAAAATTCAAATTCCAGAGACTGGCATCTTCTTTTATTACCATTTCATGTGAGAGGAGTTTTGATAAGCAGAAAGTCACTGTTTTGTGAGACATTTAATGGATTTTTACAATCCAATACTTTCCTACCATTTTCTGCAAACAGAAATCAATCCTCTCCAACCTTCAAAAATGGAAACAGCAAAACCCCAAAATAGCCCAGTTACTTTTATACCTCTAATTCTTTTTTCCAGCCCAGTTGGCCCATTGCTTCCTATCAACTATATGTATTTAAAAGCAAAACTAAACAAAAAAAAAAATCAATACAAATGCATTCTGGACAGAAATATCTACAAAATTCCTGACCCAATTCCTGTTGAATTCAGACCAAAATTCCCATAATTTCCAGTGGAACCCCATGTGGTTTTAAGTGTGTCTTAAATACTTNATTTGAAGTTCATAGGGTAAATTGCCTGCCTGGTGTGGGAGATTTAGGACAATTCAGACCCTCTTAGGTGCAAATTCCCTTTTTGGCAGCACTGATTGCAGATGGGCTTTTGGTGGAGCCTTGCAGGGTGTCCATCCTGATGTCACCAGTGTGTCTGTCCTGTCATGGGGAAAGCAATAAAAGGGTCATTTATTTTAAAAACTTAATTGTATTTCCAGTAGACAATCCTTTCTTGCCAGTATTCTTAACATGATTACAGGTAGACCTTAATTAGAATAAAGGAGCATTTTATAAAAAGAATTTTTTTTCAGGTAAAAGTGGGTTGAAGTGCACAGTCAGTGTTCACCTGTGCAAAGGCAATATTTTTACTTGTTCTCAGAGAATTTGAGATTATTCAATATACAAGGTTCTGAAACAGCTGCAGAAGGTCTGGGTTTTGAAATTATTCCAAACTTTTGTTTTAAAAAGAAAGGGTTTGTGTTTTGNTGATGGGGTATGGAAGGAATTGTTCCCTGTGAGGGTGGGGATGGAATTGAATTCCCAGAGCAGCTGTGGCTGCCCCTGGATCCCTGGAAGGGTCCAAGGCCNGGTTGGAGCAGNCTGGGACAGGGGAAGGTGTCCCTGCCATGGCAGAGGTGACACTGGATGGGCTTTGGGGTCCCTCCAACCCAAACCATTCCATGATTCCATGGTAAATATTTGACCAAAATCAGGG
>OAMK01000074.1:625480-643738 GCA_900205225.1 Saxicola maurus maurus | reverse complement strand
AGTTTTCCCCTGCTCTGCCCACNTGAGCCTTACCTGGGCAGAGCACACCTCCCCCAAAATTCTCATTTCTGAGGGTGTCAGGGCAAGGTGAGGGATGAGATTTTGTCCCTGGGATTGTCAGAGTGTTTATATTCCTGAGAGGGAAGTAAAGCTGAGCCTGACTAAGCTTTCTGTGTGCCTCAAGTGAGCAGATCTGGCTTTAACTCCTCCTGGAACCTGTTTGGTCCAGGCTGCTCAGTGGCTGGAAGGTGGAAGGTGGAAGCTGGAGGGGTTTTTGTAGTNTGGATGCTCCCTGGGATGATTGTGACCTGAGGAATTTGGAGGTGCTGTGTGTCCAGCAGCACTGCTGGGATCTGACAGCTTTGCTGAGAGAAAGGAGAGGGAGAAATAGAATCACAGAATTGTTTAAGGTGGAAAAGTTCTCCAGGATCATAGAGTCCAACCAAGTGCCACATCCACAGGGCTTTTCCATCCCCCCAGGGATGGGGGCTCCAGCCCTGCCCTGGGCAGCTGGGCACCCCTTTGGGTGGGGGAATTTTCCCAAATCTCCAACCTAAACCTTCCATCTCCAACCTAAACCTTCCATCTCCAACCTAAACCTTCCCTGGTGCAACATGGGGCCATTTCCCTGTGTCCTGTGCCTCCATCCCTCATCCCCAGTCCCTCTCCAGCTCTCTTGATGNCCCTTTAGGCACTGGAAGGGGCTCAGGGCTTTCCCTGGAGCTGATTTTGTGCTTCTCCCCATCCCCTCTGCAGCACAAACCTTGGCTGCCACACTTTGTTGGCTGGGCTGAGATTTCCTCTGTCTCTTCATCCAGAGCTTTTGTTCCTCCTCTCCTGGAGCAGCTGCAGCTCAGGATGGAACCTCAGAGCCTCACAAAGCACCTGCCAGGGAGTGCTGGGGCATCCAGCAAGTGCTTTGCAATTCCACAGAGTCCCAAATCCAGCCCCAGCCTGCCCAGGGATGTCCTGGATTTCCAAATCTGGTGTGAAAATTCAGCTGAGATGGAGCTGGTTTGGATAAAGCCTTGTTTGGGTTGGGGTTTGGGTTTGGGAAGTGGGAATCCAGGGGAGCTCCTCATTTCCATCAGCTCTGGAATTCCAGCTGCTCCTGCAGGTTGTACAAACTGCTCTTGAGGTACTGTGTGAGAAAATGGGTCAGAATATCAGTTACTGCTCAAATGAAACACCCCCTGACTTGCAGGGAGTTTAACTGCAGAAATACTGCTGGATGAGGTCCAGGGAGAGTTCCTTGCTTCTAAGGATAGAATTTGGCCCCACAGCCCCCTCAGAAATCTGAGGGGAACAGTGTGTAAAACTGTGTTAAAGCTCAGATCAGGAACAGCTCCCATTAATTGGGTTTTAATGTAGCTCTCACTCAGTGTGAGCCAGCCTGCATGTCCCAGGTGTTAAAAGGAAACATTTTGGTCCATTTTTCACTCAGGCAGCAATTTTATACATCATAGTCCTGTTTCTGTTTTATTGTGTCACATTTTGCAAACGTGCATGCACAGGCAATACATAAAATCTTAATAAAAGTGCCTGATATTTGATGGAATCACAGCTGGTTTGGGCTGGAAGGGACCTTAAAGGGACCCTGCCACTGTCCCACTGCTCCAAGCCCTGTCCTGCCTTGCCTGGGACACTTCCAGGATGGGGCAGCCTCATAAAAAGAGCAAAACATTCGAATTAAACAATTATCTCTTCACATATCACTTGCTNGGTCAGTCTGGGGTAGGGTGACAGGTTTAACATGGCTTTAATAATAAAAAAGTCTCAGAATTGCTGAAAATCCTCTCTCATGCTTGGGTTAATGGTTTTCACCATTGCCTGTTGTCAGGAAAATTCTGCAATTTGAGGGTGAATTTTGGGTGTGAATTCTTCCCAGATCCAAGAGCCAGTTTGAGTTTTCTGGCTGAGGTGGGAGCTGCTGTTTTCTAGGCAGATTTGGGGATTTTTGAACCATGGGTGCTTGAATGTTTTGAGGTTTTTTTGAAATAAACAACAAGAAAAGTTGTGTGTGTGGTACCCCAGGCAGGCTGTGAAAAAGCAGCTGAGGAGGAGCAAGTGTTTATAAATGTCTTTGCATTTGCAAAACTCTGGGGGGAAAACAAGCAAACAGAAAGAAGAGCAGAATAAAAAAAAACCACAAAAATAAACCAACACAGCAAACAAAAACTAACATTCCCAGCAATCAGTGTTGAGGGGAAGGAAAAATCAGTCTGCTTTTAATTCCTCTTAATCAAAGAGATTAAAAAGGGTGGAAAATGAGGTTTTTTGAATCTTTCTGGCCCCAAGGTGAGATATAGAAAGGACAGGAAGGGACTGGCACTGGTCCCTCTGCTNTTCCCTCATCCATCCTGAATCCTGAGGGACTGAGCCCCTCCCCAACACCAAAAATCCTTGGTAGAGGATTTTTTATTTATATTTATTTATATTTTATATATTTATATAGTTATATTNTATTTATTTATTTATATTTATTTTATTTTTNATTTATATACATATATAAATAAAATANAATAGATACTATTTAGCAGAAGGTGTCCCTGCCCATGGCAAGGGGTGAAATGATTTTGAAGGTCCCTTCCAGCCCAGACCATCCCATAACTCCATGGTTATTAGTTAGAAGTGTATGATTTTATTTCTTTGGACTAATTCCCACCTTCAGTTACACTGTTAAAAGTTACAGTACAGCTGGTGTTCAAGTAAAATTGATTTTCTCTCCATGATCCCCGTGGATTTAACATGTTTGTGTGGAGAGTGAATTCCATGGGCTGGCAGGGGGAACCTCTGAGCATTCAGGCATTAACAGCAGGTTCAGGGGAATTTATCTGTAAATAAATTCCCTGGGAGGGTGNGAGGGGATGGGATGGAATTCCCAGAGCAGCTGTGGATCCCTGGCAGGGCCAGGTTTGGGATGCTGAAGGTGTCCCTGGGCTCACCTGGACACCTGGAGAGGGATTTTTCCTGACCCCACCTGCAGGAAAAACAAAACTTCAGGACACTGAGAATTCCTGTGTGCTTGTTTGATAATGGTATTTAACATTATGATATTTAATTCTATTATTTATTTATTTATTTGTTTGTTTGTTTGTTTGTTTGTTTATTTAACGTTATATTAATATTATATACTAAATATTTTATTAACATTATATTATATTTTATAGTAATATTATTTATTATTATAATATATTTATATATTATATATATTTATATATTTATTATCTTATATATTTATATAAATATATTTATATGTTTATTGTATATTAATATTATTTATTATATTATATTATATATTTTATATTAATATTATTATTTATTTAAGATTAATGATATTTAACAGCAGAAAACATTGGCAGTGAAAACTGGGGGAGGTTCAGCCCCCTGATCTGGGCAGGTTGTGCTCACAGGCACTCTTTAATAACAGGATTTGGCACTGCCTCTTGGAGCTGCTTAAACTAATTAATGCCTCTGCTCCCCACAGGATGAAATTGAGTTTTCAGATACATTTCCAAAGTGATGTGCATGATGGCTAAATATTTCATTTTTTTGAGCTCTCCACAAGTGTTTTATGTGGGAGCAGAGGCATGGATTTCTCCTGTTGTGGAAAATGTGAGTGGCTCTGGANAATGTGAGTGTGAGAGGAGGATCTGTGTCCCTGTGCCAGGGAATTTGGGCATCCCTTGGCTGTGTTTTCTCTGGAGCTGCCCCATCCTCCCTCAGCTGCTCCATCTCCAGGTGCTCTCTGCTCCACTTTCTCCCTGGTTCCAACAGGTTCCCAAAAGTTTCAGCTCCATCCCATCCCAACCTGCCAAAACAAGGTAAAAAAGGGATTTTCTGGGCCATTTAAAAGATGCCATTGGGCAGTGACTCCCCAAGACCCCTGAGCAGGGGGGTTAAAGCTAATCCAGCCAGATTAAAAAGGTTAAAAAAATAATAACAAGGACCAGTTTGATGTGAAATAAACCTTTCTGGAGGAACCACAGTAAACAAAATCTGTTTGCCTAAGGAGAGCCTCGTAGCAATCAGCCAGGAACACAACTGCTTGTGCTAATGAACCCAAAGCTGTTAATGTGGTTTCTTCAGTTAAATTGATTCATGAATTTTGAAGAGAACATTATCTAATGAATTTTCTTTGAATAGAAAGCAATTAAAAGGACAAATCAGTCTGATTAACCCCAAAGTCACCCTACTGCCACAAATGGTGTACAGTTTGAAATTATATCATAAAAAACTAGAGCAGATTTGCTATCTCTTTGCCCTCTACTAATCCATGTAAATTAATGAACAACAAAGTTAATTTCTTTGATGACCCTTTTCTCGTATCACCTGGATTATGCTGATGTTTAATTTGCTTAATGTTATAATAAAGACTAAACAGATTTTTTCAATGAAGTGATTATCATTCCCTTCAGTTAAGAAGTGATTTTTATTATTTAACACACACATAACGCTGTATGGGTTTCCTTTAAGAACAAAATCACATTTCTTTACTTTCCTACAGAAGGTAATCGATGTCTTTTTTGACAACTAAAGAAAGAGAATGGTTTTAATCAGTTTGTTTCTTTGCCAGAGTGGGAGTTTGAGGCTCTCAGCTGGGGGAAGGGGTTTCTTTTCCTTTTTTTTTCCCTTTTTCAGTCACCAGCTCACTCCTCTCAGTAAGTTATCCACAAGTTAGCTCCTCAGAGCCTTTCCAAATGCCTTGGAAGAGCAGGAGGTGTTCAGCCCAGGTCAAATCCAAACAGAATTCCTTTTCCTTCCTTAGAGCAGTCCTGGGCTGGGGAACACCCTGAGATGCTGGAGGAAGCCTCTCCTACTGCACTTGCTTATTCATTATTTCAGCAGTTGGAACACTTAAAGCAATTTGCTGCCAGATTAAAATTAAAATAATGGCTGATACATTCTATTTTTTTTCCCCCTGTATCATTAAGGGTGTGCAGGACATTCAAGGTCACAGCCAGTCCCTCCATGTGAGCAGTAGCTTGGGGGTCCCACTGTAAAATAATTCAGAGTGTGCTGGCTCTAGGGCGCCTGTGCCACGTCCCAGCTGAAGTTGGGAATTAGCTGGAGATGCCAGGCCTTTGTCAGATAGGTGCAGCCACTTATTCCTTCCCTTTTAATTTGGCTCTATGCTAATTTCTGCTCTGCCAATTTAATGGGAAAAGCCACATTGTGCGAGCTAACAGGATAATTGTACTCGGAGCAAATTAAAAATATAGGAAAATCAAAGCCTTAAATCCTTTTTTTTTTATAGTGATCAGTTACTCCAAGCACTCTCTAATAATCATGTATTTAAATGCAGTCATACAGGGCACAATAACAGGGCAGTTTAAATTAGAGAACTGCCACTGGGGCTGACTTTGCATTGGCTTTTTTGGCTGTTCCATCCCAATTTCTCCAGNCAAGCAGCTCTGTCTCCCTCTGCCCTGCAGATTCCTTCACCAGGCAGGTGCTGTGGACGCTGCTGAACGATGTGAAGTTTGGGGAGGCTGTTTCCTACAAGCAGCTGGCAGACCTGGCTGGCAATGGGCGTGCAGCCAGAGCCGTGGGAGGAGCCATGAGGAGCAACCCGGTGAGTGCAGGGCACCTGCCAGCCCAGAGTGCTGGGAGATGCTGCATTCAGAGAGCCCTGCAGGCCAAATGCCACCAGGTTAAACTCATCTGCTCTGAAAAGTGGTGTGCCACGAGGAGTGAGGTCAGTAAGTGTTTCTAATCAGCAGTAATGCACAGCCCAGGTTAGTGTGATTTATGCCCCACCATTTGTGGGGTTGGGTTGGGAAGAGCAGCACTTCTGTTCCTCGCCAGCTTCTTGTTGCTCTCAAACTTCCTTGTGTGTTTTTTGGTCAGGGAAGTATTTATCTTTCACATGGACCTCAGTTGGCAGGTCAGGAGTGGTTTAGGTTGTGTTATTAGCAGCCTGTCCACTCTGGCACAAACACAATTCTGCAAACAGGGATAGTGGGATGGTGGAAAGTGTCCCTGCCCATGGCAGCAGTGGAATGGGGCTGGTTCCAGCCCAAACCACTCTGGGATTCTGGAATTGAGTTGTCTGAATTTGGACCAGCTGGAGGGAGCAGCACTCTAGGTCAGCCCTGTGGATTTGGGGATAATATTTTCTTACACTTAGGTGATCTGTGTTTCCCCTTTTTGTCTGGTTTGGCTTTCCAGGTGCATTTTTTCAGCTGGGTCACCTGGTTGGTGTCTGGAGCTGGTGTGTTGTTCAGTGGGTGCTGTATCCTGGGCTGGGATCAGCCCCCCCCTGGCTCAGGGGGTTTGGGGGCTCAGGATGGATGTACCTGCACTGTTGAGGAGCAGTTCAATCCCTAAACCCACAGGATCACAGAACCCCAGAGCAGTTTGGGTTGGAGGGGACCTTGAATCCCACCTCATTCCACAATTCCCCATGGGCAGCACCCAGAGAGCTCCATGGGGGTTCAGCCCTGAGCCCACCCTGCTATTTGCAGCCTCCCTCAGCTTTCCCTGGGAAGCATTTCCTATAAGCAGCATCAGCAGTGTTTTGTCAATACCCCACATTGTACTTGACAATACAAACTATTTTAATGTGATGGAATGCTTTCCAATATAATCTGGTGTACATTAAGATAAGGCAATCCAATGCAAACCTGCAGGAAACAGTTCTCAAAGAATAACAATCCAGTGTTGTGCAAAAGGAGATGTAATTGCTATTGCCTAGAAATGTACCCAGCTTTGCCCTCAGGCTGCAGTGGAGCAGCAGCATCCAAAGTAGTGGTAACAGCAGGTTGTGGTGTGAAAATTCCTGCTTTTTCCCCTGAGAGGAAGGATGAAAATAGTTCTGAAAATATACAGCAAAGCTCCTGCAATTTTTTTTAAATGGGGTCCTAGTTATTATTGCCATTTCCCAGCCCATACTGTGGCTGCAGTGGTTTCTGTCCCCAGCAGAAAAATTTTAAGCTATAGTTATAGATAATAATGTATAGCTGTAGGGAAAAGGAGCTGTATTAATATAATACCACCTCAATATTTCATCATAGAAAGCTGATGATTAAAAAAAAAAAAAAAAATCAGTGCTGTAATGAGAGTCCTGCCCATCTCAAACCACANTTTTGCCACTGCTCATCTCCTGGAGGTAATCTGAAATTCCATCCATATTCCACATGCAAACACACACACACATCCTCCTTTTGCACTTCAGTGTGAGCAACTGTTCCCTGCTCCTCACATTCCCACAGAAATGTCTCCATGGTCCTTCTCCTGTGAGCCATCATGGGCAGGCTGCCTGTGTGTAATACACACAGATTTTATGCATGAGGTGAAAGATAAAGATAAAATGTGGCACTGCAGAACCCCCCTCACCTTTGTTATTTCTATATATAAAACCATCAACTCTTGCAAAAACAGATTTTCTGACCCAATTTGCAGCTCCACCTTGCAGCCTCATGGAAATCTGATTAAAGGAAATATTGAGAGGTCAGGGTTTGCTCAGGAGTCTAAACCCTCAACCCAAACCCCAAACCCATCCCTGGAAGTGCTCAAGGCTGGGGTGGATGGGGCAGATGGATTTGTGATAAACATCATTTAGTGAGGGTGGTGGAAAGGAAAAAACCCTGAGCTGGGCATCACATTGTCCCTCAAACACTTGGATAAAATCACAAACTCAATTTCTCCACCAGCTTGGTGAATCAAGGTTTAGTCTTTCATTTNGGTAGTGTGCATTCCACAGGCTGCAGCTGAAATGCTTCATTCACATAATTCCTGGGCTGACCTTCAGCTGTACAAGGAGCTGGAAGAGGTGGCAGCAGCAGCTGCCTCAGCTGATGGCCAGGCCAGGGTGGGGATGGCTCACCCTTTGCAGGAGAGACTTCCCAGAGTCTGCTGTGGCTCACACTGATTGCAAGGTCTGTGGTCCTCAAAGGGAACCCCTAAAGTTCAATTAAAAATCTCATTAGACTGGTGGAGGAGGATCAAAAAGAAATCNCAGAAGCTCCTGGGAAATGGAGGATGTTGGGCTGATTAGTGCAAGGCCATCCTGACTGAGTGTTCTGAGCCTTAAATGAGATGTTGCAGTGGTCTGAGCACAGCACTCAGAGCTGCCTGGGCTGGCTCTGGCTCACCCCAGCCTGATCCTGGACCAGTCTGTCCTGACTTCAGGATATTGCACCAATCCATCCTGAATCATGGATGTAACTTTGAGCTAAGTCATGGATGTTCAACCAAAATGTTTTGAGCACTGTGGGAGCAGTTGTGCATTTGTGAGAAGGTTGTGGTGGGTGGATCTGAAACAGTGTGGGCACAGGAAAGTCCCTGTGTGTTCATCCCTTGAATCAGGAGTGTCTGGGCTGGAAGGGACCCACAGGATGNTCCATTCCAGCTCCTGGCCCTGCACAGACCCCCAGTCCCACCCTGGGCACCCCTGGCAGGGCTGTCCCAGCTCCTGCAGCTCTGGGGAGGAACTTTCCCTGCTGTTTTCATTCCCAACACCTTTTCTTCCTTTGGTGGCCAGTGGTAACCTGAGACCCCTGCTGGGTCACACCACAGGGTTTGTTTCTGCTGGGAGTGGACTGGGTGATCTTTAGGATCCATTCCAGCCCCAGCCAGTCTGGGGTTCTGTGACATGAGCAGAGCACAGGACTGGTTTTTGCTGAGTGTGTCTCAGTGTGATCCCTGAGCTGTTTCCAGAATGGATTCAGAGCTCTCCAGCCCTTCAGCCACACCATGGCACAGTTCCCTCAACACTGGGAACAACCAGAGCACTGAAANTTCCTAAAAGCAGTTCAGAGTGATCAATCCTGTGGCCAGGGANTTTTCCCCCCACCTTTTTTTTCCCTAAACAAACCCATTGTGGAGGAGTTGGTTTATTCACAGATCACCAGGAGCTTTAATGACCAGCCCAGCCTTGTTCTGCCACTCACCCAGATGGCTGTTGATAAAGATTTAGCATCATGTTCCCAGTGTCAGGGCTGTCAGTAGTGCTGAACCATTTGACCAGAAGAAAAAACGCACAGGGAGCTATTGATTACAGCTTCTCAGTGTCACTTGTTCACCAGGATTTAGGTATTGATGAGGCTGCAAGTGAAAACAAGCTCTTTCCCTTGTGGGCCTCTCCCCAGAAGAACAAAAGAGAAGTTGGAGAAAATATTCAGCTGGTGCCCAAATCAGAGGGACTCCAGCATCGATCCAAGGGCTCCTTCATGTTGTTTTTTTGTTGCAGACAAATCTCTGGGTTTGGAAGTTTTTGCAGTGTTTGAGGTAGGGGCTGTGTGTGTGATGGATTCGTGGAGGAGAGGAATTAGATTTCACAGCATGAAGATTTCAGCAGCACTATAATATTATGAGCTGCTTGGTTATTGATAAAAATTACATTAAATGTAGCTGAGGCATTAAAGCTCCAGACTAGGGTAGTTCTCCCTCTAAAATGTCCTTAGGGCCCTAATAAATTTTAGCAGGTTTAATTATTTTAGTAGGCTGAACGTTGTCACCACAATTAAGCCAAACTGAAGCAATATTCAATATTTTTAAATTACTGCACTGGTATGGTCTTTGTCCCACTTCTGCATCCAGAGCTGTGGAGGTGACAGATGGGTGCTTGTGTTGGGACAATCTCAGCATGGAATTCTTTGTTTTTTGGGCATGGGAAAAGTGGCATTAATTTCATACCTCCTCTTTTTGCTTGGTGGTGACAGCTCAGCCCCATTTCCCTGTGCTGTGAACAGGTCCTGCACCCACCCAGGGATCATCCAAAACCCCACAACTGAAAATAAAGGCTATTCTTGTTTGCTTTTTTTTTTTTTTTTCTCCACCAAGATTTATAGCCTTGCCACCAAAATCTGCTGCTTTACTGTGTGTATTTTTAAAGAATTGCAAATGAACCTCAGAGATGTTTTCCAGTGTATTATTATGGCTTTGTCACTCCAGCCAAGCCTCCTGCAGTAACTGCAGGGACTGTAAAGGCAGAGAAACCCCAAACCAGAAAAACACTTGTAAAAAAAAGCCCAAATTTCTTTGAAGAAGCCATAAACCAACTATGGGATGGCCTGGCACAGAGCAAAGCTCTTATTGGTACTCACTGGAGTTGTCACAGATGCAGGAATCACTTGAGGCATTGCCTCCTCCAAATAAATAAAGCAGATATTGGAAGCATTTTTTTATTTAAACCTTAATCAACAAGCAGCACTTGTGTGTATTCCCATTTAATGTGGGCTGAGATTANGATTTTAAATTTCAGGCACTGAAATTAGTTAAGTAAACCCCCAAAAAAACCCTCCCAGTTTATGGTCTGGCCAGTAGCAGCTCAGCTACTTTGGGGTTTGTGTATCCCAGGCTCAAAAGTACCACAGTGCTTGAACTGNATGATTAAATGGGATTAAAATAAGTGAGGGCAAAGTGTGTAATTTGTCTGTGTGTCTACACAGAAATAAATTGCAGTTTTTGACTTGAAATACCCAGATTTGTGAGAACTGCCCTTTTGGGTGAGTGATTGTTGTCCCAGCTCCATGGTTGCAGTGCCATTACTATGCAGTTACCAAAACACACTTGTGATCAGAGATGATGTATTGCAGTTTTTATGGTGTGTACTTCAGCTATGATAATCACCTGTAATAAAAAATCTAAAAAAAAAAAAAGAAAAAACACATTTATGTTCTCCTCTGCATTATCAGTCCATTATGTAACTTCTGGCATTGATTTTGCAGAATCTGTGTTGTGTGATTATAAATTATAGGGAGTAGAAGGCAGAGAGGGGGGAAAAAAGAGTTCTTAAAATTGGTTAGGTCAGAATCAAACTTCTCCTGTTGGGGGTTTTAAAAATTCACAGCCCATTTTGGATTGGCTTGCTGCTAAATAATAAATTGTGCCTTGTTTCTCCAGAGAGTTTCTCCAGGGTGCTGCAGCAGGAAGAGGATCTGCTGGGGAGCTGAGGCACTGGGATCTCTTCTCAATAATCCATTTTTTCCCAGAAATCTTCTAGTCCTGGAGTGATCATGGCATCCCAGAATGGGTTGAGTGGGAAGGGACCTTAGAATTCATCCCATCCCACCTCTGCCATGGCAGGGACACCTTCACTGTCCCAATGTCCAGCCTGGCCTTGGCACTGCCAGGGATCCAGGGGCAGCCACAGCAAATCTGGGAATCTGTGCCAGCCCTGCCCACCCTGCCAGGGATCAACTCCATCCCAGTGTCCAATTTCAATAGTTCTGTGTGTGCATTTGGGCTCTGTGAGGNTTCATTCCCCACCCTGGGCACTGAGGGCTCAGCTGGAGCAGGGCAGCAGAACCTGCTGCTGCAGGGAAGATTTTATATATGGGATTTAATATCTCAGGTNTATCCTTTTCAGGACTTTACATCATTTTTATGTATTAAAATTCCTGTCTGTGCCTGTTTTTTCCTAAGAGCTGGGGTGGTCTCCAGGGGCAGTGGAGACCATTGCTGCCCCTTCTCAGTTTTTCTTCTGTTTGTGCTCTGCCAGGAGCGTGGCCCTGACGTGGCTGCTCCAATCCCAGTGCTGGATTTACAGACAGGGAATCACAGCATCCTTCAGGCTGGAAAGCACCAAGCCCATCCAGAGATCCCACATCCCATTTGCTGCTGGCTCACCCTTTATTCTCCTGGGTTTTGGGGTGTTTTGCAGATCCCCATCATCATCCCATGCCACAGGGTGATCCGGAGCAGTGGGGACACTGGCAATTACCTGGGGGGACAGCTGCTGAAGGAGTGGCTGCTGTCCCACGAGAAGCTGCAGAAGGAGAAGCTGCAGGAGAAGCTGCAGGAGGAGAAGCTGCAGAAGGAGAAGCTGCAGGAGGAGAAGCTGCAGGAGGAGAAGCTGCAGGAGGAGCTGGCACATCCCTAACCAGCCACACAGCCACGGCCCCTTGGCTCGTAGCAAAGCTCTCAGAGCACCCAGCAGAATTCAGCAAGAAAATGGTAAATATTTGAGTGACACAGAAATATAATGCAGCATCCAAAGTGAAATGTGTGGTGGCACCACTATATTAAAGAAGCAGGATGTGTCCTGGGGGAGGCAGCTCTGCTGCCCTTTCTTGTTTTTACATTTTACAGCAGAATGACTACAGCGATCCAGGCCTGTTGTGCATGGATTTTGTTCCCATCTCCAGCCCTGTTTTGTTCTATTTTTAATGTCCATTAAAGCAGGGATAAGGGAGAGGGAGGGACGTGGCAAATGGGAGGTGGAAGCTTCCCCCTGAGGAGGTGTCTGGCCCAGCCTGGCACAGCAGGCTCTGCCCGCCCCTCTCTGGGGCAGAAAATGGTCTTTTACCTGAAAGGAGTGAAGGGAGCACAGGGACATCTGTGCAAAAAACTCCTGCCTTTTCTTTTTAGATGGGAAGATAGAATTTATTTTTTTAAAATTTTTTTTCCTTCTTTTTTTTTTTTTTTTTTTTTGGTAGAACAGGGGAAGGGATGCTGCTGACAAATTGTATATTTTTGATAAGCAGTTTGATTAGCCAAATTAGGCAAAATACTGAAAAGCTCATCATAGTTGCTTCTTTATCAGCTGCACATTCATTTATCATTTGAGTTTTCCTTCAGATTTCTGCATTGCTCTGTTATCCAAAGCTTTATTTCCTGTAGCCTCTCTGTTGGAAGGATTCAAGAGACATTAAAACTAAATTTTGAGGTGGTTTTAGCAGAGTTCTCTGCGAGTACCAGCCACCAGAAGCTGAAATTTCCAGTATGGGAATCGTAAATTGTAACATGGAAATACTGATTTTTTTATGTGCTTTATCATATTTTCATGGATGTCTCTTTAGAAAGGCCATTGCTACCCCCCAAAAATTATTGTGTGGCAGTGCGTTAGTTAATCCAGGATTATTGATACCTCGGAATTACTTCAATAAAAAAACTGCTTTGCATGTGCAAGTGTCTTTGGGTCTGTTTATAAATAAAACACAGGGTGTGATATATGGGGAAAATAAACTATACCCCACTGTACAATATAAAGCTGTATTTTTATCAAGGGTTTCTCGTGGTGATATAAACCACAGAAGCAAAGCTCAAGTGGTTTGTTCGTGTCACCAGAACCCCGAGATAAAAATACAGCCTTATAATATGTACAGTTTGGGTGTATTTTATTATTTTTTTATATCTCTAATACATGCTGCCACCAAAAACAGGCAGCAGCAAATGTCAACTTTAACCTTTCCCACATTTGCATTCCTCCGTGGGTTTTTTTTTCAGTCTTTTTCAGGGATGTGACTTTGTTTTTGTGGGGATGGGGAATGCTTGGTTTGGGGCAGGTAATGCCTTTCCCAGGGAAACAGCCAATTTTGGGAGTGAAATCCTGTTCTGGGGCAGAGATTTGGGCTGGGCAGGGACAGGCAGGGATGGACAAGGAGGGGATGGGCAGGGCAGGGATGGGACAGGAACAAGAAGGGGTGGACAGGGAAAGGCACAGGGGCAGGGACAGGGACAGGGACAGGGGCAGGGACAGGGACAGGGATGGACTAGGAGGGGATGGACAGGGACAGGGACAGGGAGAGGGGCACAGGACAGGCTGAGCAGAGATGGACAAGGATAGGACAGGAACAAGAAGGGGTGGACAGGGACAGGGACAGGGACAGGGACAGGGGCAGGGACAGGGACAGGGACAGGGACAGGGACAGGGATGGACTAGGAGGGGATGGATAGGGACAGGGAGAGGGGCACAGGACAGGCTGAGCAGAGATGGACAAGGATAGGACAGGAACAAGAAGGGGTGGACAGGGACAGGGACAGGGTCAGTCAGGGATGGAGAGGGACAGGTGGAGGTGGGCAGGGATGGCAGGGAAGGGACAGGGACAGGGCTAAGGACAGGGACAGGGAGGGATGGACGGGCACAGGGACAGGGACACGAGAAGGGACAGGGACGGGGACAGCCAGGGATGGACAGGGACAGGGACAGTCAGGGATGGACAGGTAGGGATGAACAGGGACAGGGACAGGGACAGTCAGGATGGACGGGCCCAGGGACAGGGACACGAGAAGGGACAGGGATGGGGACAGTCAGGGATGGACAGGGACAGGGACAGGGACAGGGACAGGGACAGGGACAGGGACAGTCAGGGATGGACAGGGACAGGGACAGGGACAGGGACAGGGACAGGGACAGGGACAGGCGGTGCAGTTCCGGCGCTGCCCGACAGAGGGCGCGCTGGGGGCGCGGCGGGGCCGGGTCCCCCCAGGTTTGGGGGGTCTGGGGGGGTCTGGGGGGGGCTTTGAACAGAAATAACCCCGAACATTTAAATACACACTTGGCGTCAACGAAATACATGTATTTATATGTGTACATGCATACATATATATATATATATATATATATACACACATACATATACAGATATATAGATATATAGATATATAAATACATATATATATATATATACACATATATCTATATATATATATCTATATACCTATATACATATATATACACATATCTACATATATGCATAAAAGACTAATTATACCAGTATATAAATTATATATATCATATATTGTGTATATAAATAAAGTAGTAATAAAATGCAATTGGGTTGAGTTTGGGTCACTCTGTGCCCCCACAGATGCCAGGTTCTGGAGCTGGTGAGAACACCCCACACTCTCTGTGTGTGCCAAACCAGCCCCNGCCCCTGGCAGGCAGCAGCATTTTGCTTTTTTTCCTGGGAATTGGGTTCCCCTGCCCTGCCAGTGCCCCCATCCAGCCTGGCCAGCTCATGGCACATCCTGGCCTGCAGCATCCCTGACCAGCACACTGCTCCAGCCCTTCCCAGGGATAATGAAAGATTCAAAAATAATATTTGTTTTGGCAGAATCACATCGAGAATGAAATAGATGCCCTTGACCAGGGAAGAAGCTGAATTTTGCAGCAGGTTCTTTTTTTTTTTTTCCCCACACAAACAGGCTCTGCAGCCAGTCCAAGGCAAATGGGAATAGTTTTGAAGGACTCTCTTGTATTTCCTGCATCGGATTGGCAGCAGAGCTGCAGCCACACTGCTTGTACTGTTGGATGAAAAATGCAGATTCCACCCCATGCATCAATCCCAAATGGAAAAGGGCCCCAGGCTCAGGATTGTTACAGATCACTTCCNTGCTCGCCGGGTTTGCAGCGTAATGAGCTCAGACTGGAGGCATCTTGAACAGAAAACCAATTCATTGGCTTTGGTGGGGGGGACCTTGCTCGATGTGTGCCCAGATTTCCTGGTCTTTGGAATTAGAGGAATTAGTCATCTGATAGGGGCGAGAAAGATCTGGCCTCTCACACTTTCCATTCCATTTTTTTAAGCAGTTCTCAAGCATTGGGAACTTTTATTAAGTGATAATTGNTATTTTCTTTATCAGTGGAATTGCTGATGTGGTAGGACACATCACATTCCAAATTATGTTAAGTTATAAATGAATGGGGATTTTAAACTATTGTTTCTTTTAACATCTATTATGATTGTTATTTTTATTATTATCATCATTACTACTATGATCTTTAAGATCACTTTCACCCCGTACCATTCTCTGCCATTATGATTATTATTTCTTCTAGAAAATCACAGATTGCTACTTTTAATCACTTTAGCCACTATTTTAAATTTGTNTTACCTATAAACATTGTGTTGCACCCAGCTCCAAGCAACTTGGTATTAACATGGTTATTTATTGGGAGAGGAGACATGCAAAAATGAGTAAACCTTTAGAAAATTCCTTAAAAACTTAAAGCACAGTATTCCAAGGGGAACCCTGGAAGATTTAGGGACTATTTCAAGAATCATTTCCCAGCAGGAACCTTACAGGAATGCAAAACTCCTGGAAGAACTTCATGTGCATCCTTGGAGAAGGGAGCAGAGATGTGGTTCTGGGTGAGAGCCGTGCCCTGAACCGCTGGAAAACCCCTGGAAATCTCCGTGGAAACCTCAGAGAGGAGATTTGGGCTCGGCCCAGCCCCGGCTGCTGCTCGGGTTTCAAATCCCGCGGGCGGGGTGTGAGAAACACACACACACGGACTGTGCCTGGGAACGGGGGCATTGGCCCACGCCTCCGTTTCTCTTATTTCGTCCTTATTTTTATATTTTTTCCTCTTTTTTTAACCTTTTTTATCTTTTTTTTTAACTCTTTTTTTACTCCTTTCTTCTCTTTTTACTTTTCTGTTTTTATCTTCTTTTTTTCCTCTTACTCTCTCTTTTCTCTTCTCTTCTCTTCTCTTCTTTTCTCTTCTCTTCTCTTCTCTTCTCTTCTCTTCTCTTCTCTTCTCTTCTCTTCTCTCTTTTTATTGTTCTCCTTTTTCTCTTTTTTCTTTCTTTTTCCTTTAACTTTTTCCTTTTTAATTTTTTCTTTTTTTCCCTTTTCTTTTTTCTTTTTCTTTTTTCTTCGCTTTTTTCATTTTTTTCTTTTTCTCTTTTTTCTCTTCTTTCTTCTCTTTTTTCCTATTTTCCCTTTTTTCTCTTTTTTCTTCATCTTTTTTCCTTTTTTCCCCTTTTTCTTTTTTTCTTCATCTTTTTTCCTTTTTTCCCCTTTTTTCTTCATCTTTTTTCCTTTTTTCCCCTTTTATCTCCATCTTTTTTTCCTTTTCCCCCCTTTTTTCTTCATCTTTTTTCCTTTTTTTTCATCTCTTCCTCTCTTTTTTCTCCTCAGAACCTCAAAACCTTTACCCCCTCCCTATTCTCAAACCTTNCCTCTCCACTCTCTTGCTTTTTCCCACCCCCATTTTTCCATCACTTTTACCCAGCCACGAATCCTCTCTTCCAAACCCCGNATTGTTCCTCCGGGGGGATCCAGGACGAGCATCCTTGGCAGGGAGGGAGAGGAACCAGCACATTCTGCAGAGATGGGGAAGCAGCGCTGATCCAGAGCAGCCCCCGTCCCGTGGCAGGAATTGGGAGGAATTTGGAGGAATTTGGGGGCGGGGGAGCNGCCCAGCCCGGGATGCAGGAGCGAGGTGTCGATGGACGGGAGCGGGATGCTGGCGGCACCTCGGGCTGGTGAAAGGACATTGGTAACGAGCCCTTGGCGTTTCTCATTAATGCCTGGAGGTTTTTGCGATGAAAAAAGCCAGAAGACNAAAAAAAAANAAAAAANTTCCACCTGGGCAGTAATTAAGATCGATCCCGTGCGTGGAGTTATCAATTTTTAAAACCTCTTTAAGTGCCTTATTTAGTTATTTTAAACAGGGCTTTTTATTTGTTGCCGTGAGTTTTCCTGGAGGAGAAGGGAGATTCCCCCGGATCAGTCAGCATCCAGCAGGGAGGGGATGCTGCTCCATCCCTGGGCTGCCTGGGCTGCTCTTTCAGCTGGAATCGCTTTTCTCTTTGCTTTTCTCTTTGCTGAAATCCTCGCTGCGGTTGCAGCAGGGCGGATGGAAGAGGAGCTGCTCGCTGGGATGAGGGAGGGACGAGGAGGAGGAAGGTGAGGCAGCTCTGCCCAGCCCCAGGATGGCACCAGCCGAGGTCAGAGTGGCTGGGAGAGGTTGTGTTTAATTAAAATAACCCTCAGCGTGACCCCAGCAGAGCTGCTGGGAGCTGATGAGGGAAACAGCTGCAGCCCTTTTATCTGATGATGTAATTTTCATTTCCGATGGGCGCCGGGATGACCTAATTCCACACGGAATCTTGTCTCTCTCCCTTCAAAGTAAAGCGTTTCAGCTCGGGGAATTCGGAGCCCTCAGCCCCTCCCAGCCCTGCTCACATCCAAGGCTGGACACCGGGGTGGGAATCCCAAGTGGGTTTGGATCCATGTTTGACTTAAATCTTAAAAACTCTGGCGAGGAAAAGGAAAACTCTGGCNCAGCAAGAGGCATTGTATTTCCATTGGTGCAGCCTGGGATGTTCTGGAAAATTGGTTTTGTTGATTGCCAGGTTTGCTGTGGCTGCCCCTGGATCCCAAGGCCAGGCTGGACACTGGGCTGGAGCACTGGGACAGGGGGAGGTGTCCCAGTGGGATTTGGGGTCCCTTCCCACCCAAACCATTCCATGATTCTGTGATTCTACACCTTTTCTCATGGCTGAGTCTTTCCAGGAGGTTCAGTGTTGATTATGGCCCGTGATTTTTAGAATCATGGTCTTTATTTCTGCTTTCATGAATCAAACACATTTTATGTGCTTTTGGTACCCATCACAATTGGTTTCAATCAGCATGGTAAGTGCAGGTTGAATTTTGGGGGGCAGTGGGCACACAGCAGCCTTTCAGTAGTTAAATGACAAAATAACTGCTAGGAGAAAATTATTTCCTCATAGGAAAAAAAAAATCCCTTTGTCCAGTCTGAACAAAATGCTCATGAGGGAAAAAAAAAAAAAAAAAAAA
>OAMK01000074.1:602924-615686 GCA_900205225.1 Saxicola maurus maurus | reverse complement strand
GATCCAAAGGGGACAGGACCTAAAAGGGACAGGATCCCAAAGGGGGCAGGATTCAAAGGGGACAGGATACCAGAGGGGACAGGACCCCAGAGGGGATAAGGTCCCAAAGGGGACAGGATACCAAAGAGGACAGGACACCAGAGGGGAGAGGATCACAGAGGGGACAGGATCCCAAAGGGAACAGGACCTAAAAGGGGACAGGGTCCCAAAGGGGACAGGACCCAAAGGGGACAGGACACCAGAGGGGACAGGACACCAGAGGGAACAGGACCCCAAGGGGGACAGGACCCAAAGGGAATAGGACCTCAGAGGGGACAGGACCCCAAAAGGGACAGGATCCCAAAGAGGACAGGACCCCAAAGGGGACAGGACCCAAAGCAGATGTGGCCAAATCCCAAAGCTCCCACAGCCACGGTGCTGTGTCCAGTGGGCAGCTGGACCCAGATCCCTTGAGGAGCACCAGCCCAGGCTGGAAATGTTCAATATTCCAATATTCAAGGAGTTGGCCTTCGGTGATTCTTGTGAGCTCCTTCCAGCTCAGGATATTCTGTGATCCTGCGATATTGAAAATCNGGCTGCTGGTGTACCTGGGGAATGGAAACAATGGGAAGGGAAACACTGGAATAAATTAAATAAGAAATGTATTCAGTGAAAAAAAGCATAATGTGGGTTTTGCAGTACCTGAAAGCAGAGGAGCTAAAGACCTGTCAGGAATGTGCTTCCAGGTGTGAGTAGCTACACACTGGAGCAGTCCTTGGGAGTGCTCAGTGGTGAAAAGCAATGTTAAGTCTTCACAAGCTCTGACTATTATCATTCAATTTATTTGTGACAATATTATTTGTTCATTCCTAATGAATAAATATTGTAAATAATACCGCTCCTTTACATTTTCTAAACACTGTTAGTAACAAAAGATGGATTAATTTAAATATTGCACAAGGGTGTCATGCAAATGCAGGCAGTGTACAGATGTGAGTTGAAAGATTGAAGCAGCATTTTAATTTTCAGGCCACCACCAATGCTCC
The DNA here is from genome assembly GCA_900205225.1 of Saxicola maurus maurus. Taxonomy (NCBI): domain Eukaryota; kingdom Metazoa; phylum Chordata; class Aves; order Passeriformes; family Muscicapidae; genus Saxicola; species Saxicola maurus. Next base: position 614,661 of record OAMK01000074.1, on the reverse strand, counting down.
TGGCTCCATTGCCATTTTGGACATTGCTCTGTGTCTCCTAAATTTTCTCATTATTAAAGTCCTCACATTTAAATCCTCACACCAAGTGTTGAAAGATTTTTCTGTTTCCTCACTCCAGGTGCAAACCGTGCCCCTTTAAATTCAGCACATCCCCCCCACCCCACTCACTGCAAAAGGGAAAATAAATAAATAAATAAATGCATGAGGAGGCAGATAGGTAAATAAATAAATAAATAAATAGATGTGGTAATTTAGTACTAGAAAGTTAATTCAGGGGACCTCTAACCTTTAAACCGCCACGTGACTATTGATTTTCAATATCGCGCTGGCCCGTGCCACCCTGAGCGTGTAGAGCAGCAGATTCCAAACAGTTTTTTCCTTATCACTCCAGTCCCCGAGTACTTGTGCATTAAGACAACAAATACCAGTGACTCCCAGCCTGTCACATGGTGGCCCCGCGGACGTGCCGGGCCTCTAATGAACTTGGGCTCGTGGCAAGCAGATCATGGCAAGCAGATCATGGCAAGGCCACTCCTGCAGCACCTTCCCGGCTCCCCGGGGCTGTGCCATGGCCAGGATGGAGGTGGCAGTGGCAGGGGCACCAAAACCCCTCTGCCCTCACCCCAAACCATCCCTGCTCCCTGTTTAATTCCATCCGTGTCCGTGAGCGCGCCGCACGTTGCTGGGCCTGCTCTTCCCCACCCAAGACGCAAATGAAGATGGAAAGAGCGGCGCTGCTCCGAGCAGCTCTGAACCTGGATTAGNCAGTAAAGCCAGGACATGGAACTTGAAACACCTTCCTCCCTCAGTAATCACCAATTAGTGCAATCAGGGNCCGGCTGGCGTGCTGCCGGCCACGCGCGGCATCCCCGGCCCCGATGAAGATGTGCTTCCACCCTCCACCTAAAATACACTTTCTCCTCCCCTCCTCTGCCTCCAGCTTTATTGATTATTGGAAATGTTGCATCCCGGGGANGAAAATGTCATTGCTTTAAATACCAGCATTAACAGTTGGGAAAAGTTCTTTTTCGCCCAGGCGTGCGCGATGAAGAAAAATTAAACAATGGAAAAGGAGGTGAAATACATGGAATTTTCAGGGAAAGAAAGAGTCATTTGTGTGTTGATTCGACCGAGAAGCAGCTTCCCCCCCCCCTTAAGAAAGCAAGCACGTCTCATACTGGACTTTTTTACTGGAACGGTGAAATATATAATGAAATCCAACAAGGAAACTGGAAAAACAGCCAAATTGGTGCAGCAAAGTGGTTAATAGGATCATTAGCCTCCTCGCTGTATTTTTTTGGACATTGTGTGCCTGTACCGTAGTCCTCGAGAGCAGATTGCAGGAACAGGCTGACAGTTACCCGCTAACTCAGCAGTGCTGGGTGCAAACTGCCATCTTCCTGTGGATTTACAGCTGCCACTTCTGCTACTTCAATTAGTTCTATAGCACACAGATGTTGCTTAAATGTTGCTGCTAATGATACTGCAATAAGCGTAAGATTCATGCCATATTTTGAGGCACGTAAATTTCTCAAGTGGCACAATTAAAGTGGAAATATTAGGTGGGGAGAACTTGGCAGTCTCTCCAACTTGGAAAGCGCACCCGCTATGCAATAATGGGTCAAAAATTCATTCAAGTTTTACTGCTGTTCAGAGTTTTAAAAGACTTTTCACAGTTGAATGCAAAGTAGTAAAAAGCAGAGTATTAGGAAATGAGAATGCTGTTGTGTTATTCAGACATGACTTTTTAATTTCAAATTGGAATCACGTGCCCGCCGCAGCCGCGAGGGCCGCGCGCTGCCCGTGCAGGAGGAATAAATCAAAAGTTTTCTTTAATACTGATTTAATTGAAGGTTTGGTGCGGTGGTTGTGTTAGCTGGGGGAGGGGGAAAAAAAAAAAAAGAAAAAAAAAAAAAAAAAAGCAAGGAGAAAAAATGGTTTCCTGAATCACACACAGAGACAGCATCAATCATTTCCGAAGCCAGATGTAGCCTCCAAACTGCAGCCTGACAACACATCTCCTGTTTGTGCAGCCACCAGGCAATTATTCTTTCCATTATATCTCCCAATGACAGATCTCCAAACCCAGGGCTGTAAAAATTAGAGTTTGGGCTTACACAGTTGTGTCGGGTCTTAAAAAAAAAAAAAAAAAATAAGAAAACTTATCATGGCTGCAGTGTTTATGAGCTTGTCAAAGTACATGTACATAATTTTCATCAGAATTTCTTTTACCTCATTTCCAATCCTTCAGGATTAGATTTATCAGCAGCTCTGTGCCGGCGTCCGAGCGGCTTTTCCACCTGCGGGGAGCCTGTTGGGGTGGCTCTGCTTGGGAAATGTGAAAGCTTTTCTTTCTCCTCATCTTTCCTTCCTCTTCGTCTGCATCATTTATTTCATCATTTTCTTCATCTTCCTAATTTTTTTCATCATTTTCTTAGTTTTAGTAATTTCATCATTTTCCTTGTATTAATTTTTTTCATAATTTTTATCTTCACCATTTATTTCATAATTTCTTCACCATTGTTTACATTTCCTTAATTTTCATCATTTTTTCTTTGTTTTCATCATTTATTTCATCATTCTCTCAATCATTTCTTTCATCACTTTGTTAATTTCCATCATTTTCTCCATCCTTATCCTTTTCTTTACCATTTCCTTCATCTTCCTTCAAATATTTCTCTTGCTCAAATGTTTTTGTAGTGTACTGCCTTGGCTCTCCATCAAATCTAGATGTGATTTTTAGAAACACTGTGGCCTGTTTGCTACATTCATCACTGTGAATTTGTCATGAGGAAGAAGCACCAGTGGCAGCACTAAACTGGCAAACCTAAAGCTGGAAATCNACACATTATTTCTATTTAATGTTTAATTTATTTGTACTGGGAAGAGATTATCAGGCTAGCACTGATTTTGAAAATTCCACTATGGACAGTATTTTAAGGATGAAGTTAAATCTTAGGAGAAGAAATCAATTGTAAATTAAGGCTGATGANCATCAGCACCTCACATCTAAATTACTGATTTTCTACCCCATTTCCATTTCTCTGCGTTTCCACTTCTCCATCCCACTCCTGGTTTGGATTATATGATAATATTTAATTTCTTCCCAATATCCCATCTNACCCTGCCCTCTGACAGTGGAAAGCCATTCCCCCTTATCCTTGTCCAAAATCCCTCTCCAGCTCTCTCCTGTTTTTTATTTTTCTCTTAGTGAACACAACTATCAAAAAAAATCAAAATAGTTTTCCATGGTCTTCNCTCTAGAAAAGCACCCAACACAGATAAATGAACATACATTGAGCTTTATCCTGTTTTTTTCAAACTAAACCTAAGATGGAGAACAAAAACCAAACACAACTTTGAATATCAGTTTTCATGAGATAGGCTGCAGAGATTTATGATTTGTGTTGGTGAACATGGAGTCAGGATGTAGTGATGATTTTATGGAATTTACAGAAACAATGCCCTGTCCTTATGTAATTTTGTTTTGTGATTCATCCTAGGTTTTTGTCTCCCAGAATATGAGTGGTCACTGTGATTTGCCCCCCAAAGGAGTAATTATATCCAAACCAGAGCAGAAAAAAAAGGCAACTGGGCTGCAAATATCNCACCCAAATTATTTGTCCAAGTTGGTGCAACAATGCTGGAGTTTGCAGCACTCCATGAAGGTGCTGTGGGATTATGCACTGNTTTACTCACCACATGGTTTAGGGGGGAAAAATCAAATTAAATCTCTGTAGTTACCTCAGGAACCACCAGCATGGGCTGTGGTTGTGCTCCCTGATGGACACACAGGTCGGGGTGTCTCTGGTGCAGGTTCCATGGAGGGACCAGCAGGGAATGTGGCAAAGAGGTCCTTGAACTTCCCAGCTTCCAGGATTTGCTGATTTTTCTTTGCTTTGGCAAAGACTTCCTAGCTCTGACTTTGGCAGTTTGTTTCTCCTCCCAAGTAGCCTCTGTAATCTATTATGATATATAGGCCAGCCTGATCCCCCCCTCACTCCAGCCTATGTCCTCTTTCTATTTAGGAATTAATTATGATGCTATCTCATATAACTCATTAGTATCAATTAATTCTTCCCCTTTCATGATTTTATATAGCTAAATTAGATTGCCTCTTAGGAACTTAATAATCAGTATTGGACTCATTTAGATATATCTTTTTTTCCCTTTCTCCACCCAGTTTCACTTGGGCACAGGGTTGTGGTGGTGGGAAATGCCCCATCCCATCCATCACCATGCCCACCACCTCACCTCACCCATCATTCTGAATTCTAGCAGGTTTTTTTATNATTATTTATTAATTTGGGGGCTGCAAAAGATGTTATTCTTGGTTTATCAGGGTGAATGGGAAATATCCCAATTNCCCCATTTGGCCAAACCATTGTGAATTCTCTTTCCCTTAAACTCACCACAGGGACAGGGAGGGAGTGGAGGGAGATGCTCATTTTCCTCATTCATCCTGGTGGGGTGTTAAGTTGGAAATCTCAGCCTTGCTGGAATCCACATGTCCATATTTAACTGCTTCACTGCTTACTGGCACGTTGGATCCAGTCAGGGAAAAGGAGCAGGAATATGATTGAATATATCTGGCAGGACCTGATATTCCCACTCCTTTTGAATCTGATCCAGCAGCAGCCAAGGCAATTAAATAACAAGTTTTTTCTCTGGCGAAATGAGTTGCAAAATGCCCCCAGCTGCATGATGTAGGAAATACACCTTGATTTTACTAATTGCTGTGCCTGTACCTCTCTGGGGCAGATCCAAGGCTGCTTCCCAGCATCACANTGTGTATTCCAAGTTATCCCATCCTGGCTGGGATGGGTTGTGCCCCACTGTGAGCCCAGGGTGAGTGAGGGCTGAGGGGAGGATGGAAGGTGAGTGGATTTGCATTGNTGGGAACATCAAACACTCTCTGCATCCCTGGGCCACACCAGCTCCAGAGGCTGCTGGGACCAGCTGGGACAGAGCTCAGGCTCAACAAAAGCCAGGCTGGGGTAGGTGCAGCTCANCTTTAGTGAGGCAGCAAAATGCAGCCCAGAGAGAAGAATTTCAGGAGATCAGCTGGTGTGGTGCCACAGCTTTGCCCTCAGGGGCTGGCACTGAACTGTCCCAGCAGCATCACCAAACACCTCTGGTCTCCTGTATCACATGGCCTCCAAGGAGGTGGAATTTTAAAAAAAATTGTAAGGATTTAAAAGAAAATAAGTGTTAGATGTAAATTATAGCAGGCTGCAGCACACACAGGTGTGTGATGGGCTTGGAGCAGCCTGGTCTAGTGCAAGGTGTTGGAACTGGATGAGCTTTGAGGTTCCTCCCAACCCAAACCATTCCATGATTCTGTGGCACTGCACCTCCTTCTCATCAAAACATGACCCAAAGANTTCCCCCCCACTGCAGGACAAATTTGGGCATCAGTGCTTTTCCCCAGAGCAGCTTTGGAAGAGCCCCAGATGGGCTGCTGGAAATGCTGCATTGATCCCAGATTTTCCTGTTTCCATGTTCAGTGCCAGATCAAACAGGAGGGCCGGTGACAGGAGGGCTCTGCTGGGACACACAGACACACAGACAGGGTTTAATAAGCAGCCTGAGGAGTGCAATTGCTAAATCCCCATTCAGGAAGATGTGGGTCAAGGGAAGGAAAAAGCAGGGTGGGTTTCTGTAAAAGAGGAGGAAAAGCCAAGAGGCTGAGGCTCACAGGATAACTTTATTTAGGGATTCATTCACATATGAGCCTTTCTTCTTCTCCCAACATCTGTCTGCTCACCACCCTGCCCCAAGCACCCACTTCAGGGGATGGCAAGGGAAAAAAAGGAGGAAAAAAGAAAGAAGGAAAAAAAGAACCCAAAACTTGATTAGAAGGACAATTTTTTTTTTTTGAGAAAACCTCAAGTCTGTTTCCCTTAAAATGTATAGAAAATTCTATCTTATCACCATTCAAGATGGTTTTCAAATATGGTTTTCACTGAAAATGAGAGGAAGTGTACTGTCTGATCTATCTTTTGTTAATTTTTCCCTGAGAATGTCAGCTCATTCTCCTAAGGGGAGATTATTCCCATTATCAACAAATTTAACTGGTTTTGTTCAAATCTAAGAGCGTTACTGAATTTGCACTTCCTTTGACTGATCACGGAGCTCTCCCCATTATTTAATTTATTTACATTCATGTATGCAATTATATTTTGTAATCTGATTATGTGGTTTATATCTTTGTAGGGATGAGAATGCAGAATGTTGCATTTCTTTTTTTATTATATGAGTTGTCATGTTCTTTTTGGATGGAAATGAGAGTTCTCACTGTGGTGAGAACAGCATTAATTCCATCAGTTAACCAGACCTACCAAAATAGTGCTGGCTGCAAAATCAAGNAGCATATTCTGCACCTGAATGATAAATTTCATTAATTAATTTCACTGATAAAGTTAATATGCAAGGAGATATTATTATCTATAGTAAAAAAAATTAATAGGTGGTTTCTGATCATCCTGTCCTTAGGATATTAAAACCCAGCAGATCTTATCCTTTNAAATTTATTTTTTATTCATAGATAGGGAGAGGAAAACACATTTTCTGCTCTTCCAACTCCCAATCATGTTTTCNGTTCTGAGTGAATTCGTCATTGACCTGAACCAGATGAATACACTGAAATGAAGAGGAAAAAACCAACCCAGCTCTGCTGCTGAAATCTCTGTCACCAAGTTTGTCACTGCAAACCTCTGACTCCAGGTCAGAGCTGGATCTCACTCATCTGAACCTCCTCGAGGTCACCCCAGAAAGTCTCATCTCCTAAAACCATTTTGCATTCAATCTGAATTATTTATCAAAGTTATTCTTTTCCTTGGGCTCCTTCCCATGGCAGCTCTGCAGTGATCCAAACTGGAGGGTGAAAAGCCAACCTCAGCTCCTGGCAGTGTCCCAGGCCAGGCTGTCCTCCAGGTCCCTTCTCATCCAAACCATTCTGAGACTCTGTGACATCAGAAAAATGCTAAATAAACCCTCCCCATCACACAGTTTGGGAGAAAGAGCTCTCCTCTTCATAAAGTTCCATAGGTTCTTTTACCATACTGCACCTGGCCAGCATGAGCAGACCTTTGTTTCTGACAGCTGCTTTCCTGGCTAATTTAAAAAAAGAAAACCAAGTTTAAAATTATTTATTGCAGATTCCTGATGTACTTCACAAATGTAAATATAGCTAATGGCTCAAGTGTATTTATTAATTTCTGTATTTCTGTATTTATCTATGTATTTGTTATTTTGGAGCCATTCCAGTTAGTTGCTCATGGCCTTTTACAGCCATCAAAAGCAGAGCATTTTTGAAATCCTTCTGTGCAATACTCTGAAAAGGTTGTTCCAGGACACGGTTTTTTGTTAAAAGTGCTGCTCCTAGTCTGTATTTTCCCTGTGCTCTGTCACTGCTCAGGCTGGCACTGGGGGGGATTTGAGGTCCCTTCCNACCCAAACAATTCCAGACACACCCCAAGNACTTTCTCCCACAACAGAATTCCATGGCACAAGGAAGGAGATCATTAAATACAACTTTATTTGGTTTATTGTACAATCTTTTTTTCACATCTTCCTCCTTTCTTCTCTCCATCTTCCCANTGGTATTTCCATCCCATATTTTCTTGTAGATATGGGGCAATACTTGACTGGCTGTTTTCCCCACACCAACTCCAGCCTCAGTTTCCTTTTTTTTTTTTTTTTCACTTGATATTTCTATTTTAGATATTACACAGTAAGAAATCTGTGATTTTTGTCTGATTGAAGCAAAGCAGCTCTCAGATCATTTCCTTGCACCCTCACCACCCCTGTTCAGTCTGGAGGTACTTANTGTCTTTTGCTACAAAAGTCATTTCTCAAACAGCTTCATTTATTTAAAGATAAGTGCAAACAAAGAGTCACAGAACCAAAATCCTCTAAAAGTTCTGTGGGCACCAAAATGTACAATTGTGTGACTAATTAACAGCAGCCTTTAATTCCTGATGCCCTATCAGTAATAACACAAAGCCAACAAAGAGAAAACAAAACCTTTAAGTGCAACTGTTGCTTTATTTAAATGTATAAGAAATAAATTGTTTAAGAANTGAAATAGAGCCAGAACTCTGTCACTGCCATATTCCAGCTGCCCAAGTGCTTCAGTGAGGCACCAGCTGAGTCAGGGTCCCAGACCAGCAGGTCTCAGCTCCTCCATCACTTAACTTTGACCTGAGCACTGAGAAATAACATTTGATATCTTATCTAACAGTGAAATTTAGCATTGCATATGTGGAAGGGAAATGGCTTGGGGGTCCATCATTTGATTTCCACAATTTTAAGTTCTAGGAAAGTTCATTTGATTACAACTTTAATGTTCTGTGAAGTATCTGGGTAAAGACAGTTTTGAAGGATACCAGCAACTTTTAAAAACTTTTTATGCCTTGTGGGACTTAAGGAACGTTCCTCCTTTGTATGCTTTAGTTTAGAGGTTGCTCTCTCTTCCTTTTCCTGTAAAACTTAGGGCGCTGCATAGAAAGACGACAAGTAGCCAAAAAAAAAAAAAAAAATCAATTTGTAATCAGATTCGAGGGGTTTTGATTTCCTCTGATGAGCTCCAATTCCATTAAAAGCATCCTTATTCGCAGATAAAAGAGCTCCTTGAAGGGTGAAGCGGGGCATTGTCTGGGGGAGGAAGAGGAGGGTGCTTTGTGCGGGGCACGGACCGCGGGGTGCGCCGGGCGATGCTCATTCAAACCTTGACACCTCCGTTATCAACAGCCCTCATTATCTGCTCCCAGCCCGCCCGTGACATAATAAGCTACAAATCACTGGTGGGGCCTTTCTGCATTCTCCTAATTGTGTGTATTCTCTGGGAAAAAAAAAAAAAAAAAAGAAAAAAAAAATGATCGCCGGGCCTCTTGTCTTGATGAGAAATTGACGTTTTCTGGCGGAGCCTGGCGGGGACTATGTGGGGAGATAAGACTTAGAGTTGTTTTAAAGGAGTGCAGCCATTCTTTCAGAGGCCTCTTTATTGCTCTAGTTGACCCACTTGATGAGTATGGATTTCATGAGGTCTTTTTCAGCATTTGAACTATAAAAGGTTCAGAATGACACCACCCCTTATAGACAAAAGATAACCTTGCCCTTTGAATATATTGATTCTTTATTAACTAGGCTGTTTAATGCAATGAAATGAGGCATTAGATTGAAGCCTATTTCAAGTGCTTTGAATAATCTTTAAAAGCTTGAAAGACTTTTAAAAGCTGCTCTGCAATAATTGGCATGTACTTTTAGGGACTCTCATTCCTTCGTTTTGATTAAGGAATTTTTATCATCTTCCTGTGTCTAAACTCACTGTGGGCTGACACAACATATTTCCTCAGCAGGGCTCTTACCCAGATGTGTCGTAGGTGGTGGATTGCTCTAGGAATTGTCATATGTGGGTTTTCTCCTTTTGTATTTTCCTCGCACTGGAAGTCAGAGGAACCATTTAGATGCTCATTATTCAAACCTTTGAAATNAAACTAAAAGGGAAAGCGCCAGTAGGCATCGTGCAGACTTTCATCCCCAAAAATCAGCCTATTTTTTAGTGGGATGCATCTGATTATGCCACTGGTTAAACACGATACACAGACACACACTCAGAGTGGAACAGCTTTCAAAACATAATAATAATAATAAATAATAATAATAATAATAGTAGTAATAGTAGTAGTAATAATAAATAATAATAATAATAATAGTAGTAGTAATAATAATAATAATAATAATAATAATAATAATAATAATAATAATAATAATAGTTCTCCAAAGTGTCCTGCAGCTTTAACACCTGTTTTCATCAAATCTATGGAAATACTGGAGAAGAAAGGCTCAAGATGCTGGTTTTACCTTCTCCCCACTCCATCCCTTAAGCACAGGCAGCCCAGGAGGGGCTGGGACACACAGAGAGTCCTTTGGCACTGGATCCACGTGCACCACTCCATCCATTTACTTTGGAGCTCTGAGCTTCCCAGTGCCCTCTCAAAGTTGTCAGCAGCCCTCTGATTAATGACCAGATCAAACTCCATAACAAACTGGCTGTTTCACCACCACAGGCACTTACATTCCTCTGCCAGAGCCATATTCCTGTGGAAATACCCTTTTTTTGGGGGTGCTGGCCATGCACAAGGATACAGGAGCACATTTGGTGTCTGNGGTGGGGAACTCAGACTGGCACATCAGGCAAAGCTTTGCAACTCTCTCCANCTCAGAGGCTGCGTGTGCCCACCTCATTACAAACATATTTTTGTACCCTTTGTATGTGCATTGCACATGTTATGGCCCAGAGGATGAAATATTTGTGCTCAGTATTATAATTAGCAAAAGAATTTGCTTCCTTCTCAGCAGTTGAGAGACGAGCGTGTCGACCTTCAGTGTCAAACCACCGCATGGAAAATTCGGGTTGTGCCTTGTTTAAAATAACTTTTCCTGTTTACAGACTTTTACAATATGATATCAAAATAGTAAAATAAAAAAAAAAGAAAATCTATTGTTACCTTTGCTTTACAAAAAGCCTGTCTGAAGTGCACAGTTTTGGTTAAATAAGAAAAAGAGATATTCTGCTGTTATCCTCACAAAAAGTGAACAGTTTTGGATAAGTACTTCACCAAGGCTGAGCAACAAGTGATTGCCACTGCAGAGCAGAGATCTCCTTCCTCATTCTCCTCCCAGGGAACTGGAAAGACCACGTCAAGGATTTGGGCTCATCCATAACAAAGGAATAAAAATTCTGATATTTAGAAATGAAACCCCCAGTGTTGCATATTTTCGTTTTGTGTTTAGTCACTTTTTTTAATAATCAAACCAGATAAAATTACTAAAAATGAAATTCACAGACAAGAAATACTTTAATTAAATATTGTGTAAAATGAACATTTTTTTATACAGTTAAATATATGAAAAAATGTACAGATAAAACAATCTTATTGTAGGGTCTTTAACAGTAAAATCTACCATTTAGTGAAGCTTTCCGTCTGGAGACAATGAAGCAATGAGTGCATTGACTAATTAATCTAAAACACAAACAGATTGCATTTATGAAGGAACTTGCAGACTTTCTTAACATGTACACGTGACCTCTTTTTTTATTTCTCTTTTTTTAGAGCGAAACCTTACTTAGACAAAATATAACGGAGGCAATTCAGTTCCAAAGTGACTTCTCAGGCTTTCCCACCTAGCCAAGCCTTGGCCATGCTCACAGAGCTGTGCTATGCTGAACCCTTCTTCTAAACCCTTTCAGAAAAGCTTGACTAAAATGTGCATTTGTTTTTTTTTTTTGCCCAAAAAGAAAAAAAAANNNNAAAANNANNAAAANNANNANNANNANTNAAAAAAAATTTAAAATGTTCCCTCCTATTTTGGTTAAAAGGTGAATTCTGCTGCAGTTTGCAACGCTTTGTTCAGTGCTGTGCTGGCAAAGGATTTAGTGCAAAGTAAAAATAAAAACAACTCCACGTTTCTCTGGCTGGGTTTGGCACTGAGAGCCANGGGATACGGCGGAGGTCATTCCAGTTTAAAAAGTAGGGCTGGCTACGGGTTGATTACAAAAAGTTCCCTAAAAAAAAACCTAAATAAACAACTCCCAGACATAAAAAACTCGGTGTGATCCTGATTTCCCTTGAAACTTTCCCGGTTTTGAGCGGAGCAGGGTTTGGGAGAATGCAGAGTGCAGCAGAAAATCGACACGGAAAGGAGTGGCAGAATTGTGCACCAGCACTGT
>OAMK01000074.1:592924-600424 GCA_900205225.1 Saxicola maurus maurus | reverse complement strand
CCAGCCACATCCTGGGGTTTTTTAACAGATAAAGACTGAGATGCCAACAACCACAGTTTTTTTCCTAGTTAACTCTTTCATAGAAGCATAATTTAGACAGTCTTTAATTTTAGTGTTGTTTAATTTTTGCCATAATGATATTTCTCATTAATTTATGTACAACAGATATTAATAAATTTGTTCGTGTAGCGATGTGAACTTCAATTTCTCAGTTCATTAATTTCAACAATATTAATTTATTTCAGATTCGCTGTTGCAGCTTTACAGTTTGGGAGAGCTGGGTCTGTACACATTTCATGGATAACACAACCACGACCAGCACTGCTCCAAGAGCTGCACCCAGAGCCCAGAGCAGCCCCTGNTCCTGCCAGGGCTTTTTGTGGATTTGGATGGAGTTAAACCTCCCTAAAACACAGCTCAGGTGATGCTCTTGAAATAGGATAAATTTTTCCAACTTTGCCATTTTTCTCCCCAGTTAAGTGTGTCAAATATGTCAAAATCAAAACTGAAGTTATAATTTTGCAACATTCATAGTGATAACTATTTTAAACCTAACCAGCAACTGAANTTACAAAATTTAACAGTGGGTGTATTGGCAGAGAGCCTTTCTACCCAAAATACTCCGTTTTCTTGTCATGTGTTCAGAGAATCACAGAATCATTTAGGTTGGAGAGCGTCTCCAAGATCACCAAGTCAAATTTGTGCCCATCCCCACCTTGTCCCCAGCACGGAGCACTCAGTGTCACCTCCAGGAATTCCTGGGACACCTCCAGGGATGGGNNCTCCAANCCTGCCTGGGCAGCCCCTCAAAAAACCCTTAAAAACAGCCCCTCACTAAACCTCCTCTGTTCCACCCTCCATCAGCCTTATTTTTCTGGGGGATAGAAAAAAAAAATCTCAGTTCTTTAATTTAACCATTTTTGTTGAAGTCTCTTTGTGGCACAGTCTGAGGGGGGGTGCAAGGCTGGTGCTCTAGATGTGTATTTCACAATTTATTTTAGTAGCAATCTTTGGCAATTGTGAATTCCTGCACTGAGCTTCCTGCTGTGCAAATTGATACCAAACGCCTTCTTAAAGAAAAATGAGCTGGTGAGTTTTTTAATAATAATTTTAATACTTTCATCTGGAGGAAGACCAGAAAATTAAGCAGGATGCAATTTTAAAAGAATATGGAGAGCTTTTTGCTGTGCATTATAGTCCTATAACCAGAGAGCAATATCTTTCACAATCTATAGAAAGTAAATTACGATTGAAAACCAAATTTTGAACACATATTNTGCTTCCAACTTTGCAGCGAGCCAGTAGTCCCTCACTAAAAAATTTCTTTTCTACCTTTAATGTTCATTGTTTTAAACAGGAAAAGATTCTCTGCCCTGAGGAACACACACGGTAGGATTTTGCTCTTAAAAAATTCGTGTGAGTACTTGACTTTCTGCTCATAGACTATGGAGGTCACGCAGAGTCAACAAGATTGTGGCTTTTTGGATATGGCCCAAAAGCCCTTTTTTTTTTTGTAGGCTTACTCAGAGGGGTGAGTCAGGCCCTGGGGAAGCAGGGAAGGAGGTGTCTCCTGCAAGAGCTGCAGTTTCTGAGTGCTGCCCCTCCTCAGGCACNGCTGGCTGAGGATGGACGTGCAGCTGGCAAACCTCAGCCCAGGCTGGCATTGCCCACAGCCTGACCTGCCTGAGATCCCCCCAGATTGTCTTTTTCACTCTTAACCTCTGTCCTCATTGTTGNATNATAAAATCCCAGAATGGTTGGGGTTGGGATCTGAATGACCTCCTGGTTCCAACTCCCTGCCATGAGCAGAGACATCTTCCACCAGAAGGTGTCCTGGATCTCTTTACATAAATAGTGTCACCTACAGATGTCTCCATGTTCACTCTTGGGCAGTAGGTCCTGCAGCACAGAGGGGTTTGGGGCTGTGCTTACAGATCTGCTTCTGGTGTGGTGGGCTGGGGTGGTCCTGATGCTCAGGGTTANACCAGCACAAGACAGAAGTTAGAGCAGCTCAACTTCTATTTAATTCTTTGTTAGGAGACAGAACAGTCCCCCTGAGGTCCAGCTGGAACTGCTTAGTTCTGCTGTTCTCACCAACCCAGATGTACCACAAACATTTTTCCCACACAGAGATACCCTACAGTGGTTTACCCACCAGGGAGGGGTCAATTAACCCCAAATCCCCACAAAAGGACCACCCTTGTCTGAGTTCTTACCCATTCTTATCCAAGTCTAAACTGCAGGATTTGCCTCTTATGCAACACCAGTGGCCTGAGCTCTTACTGCTCTCTTGGNTTGACTGAGTGTGACCATTCCTAACAGTGACATCTCCTCAGCTGTCACTCAGCTCTTTCACATCCTGCCCTAAAATGAGACTCTGCACTTGAAGATCACCTAAAAAACTTCAGCTGTGTTGGACTGCAGCTCTCAAATTCCATATTTTAACTTAATGTAGAAAATGTGCTGATCAGAAAACTCTCGAGGTGACTGTTCAGAGACCAGAAAGCAACTAATTAAACTTTAAAAAGAGTTCCTGGTCAACAAATGACTGGGAAAATAGGAAGGAAGAAGCAGAAACTCCCTAATGAGCTCTATGGATCAAATGCAGTGTAAATAAGTGCCATGAAGGAGGGAGCTGACAAACTCATGCCTGTCCTGCCCCTCAGCCCTGGCTGCAGAGATCTGGAGGATGGATGGGGGAGCTCTGAGGGATTTTGTGAGTTCAGTCTGAGGGATTTTGTGAGCTCAGCCTCAACTGACTCCAAGCTTTGGGTGGAGAAAGGGATGGTGCCTGTGCTGGGATGGTGAAGGGGCTCACAGAGTGGGGCAGGTGGGGCCCTGGCACAGGGAAAGTGTGGCAGCCCCTGGATCCCTGGAAGTGCCCAAGGCCAGGTGGGACCAGCCTTGGAGCACCCTGGGATAGTGGATGTCCCTGCCCAAAGCTGGAACTAGATGGTCTTTAAGGTCCCTTCCAAGCCAAACCACTCCAGGATTCTATGATTCCATGTCAGTTCCCTAATTCCCACAATACTGAGCATCACCTTGTGGTCCTGCCTACTTAGCATAAATTATTATTATTATTATTATTATTATTATTATTATTATTATTATTATTATTATTATTGCTGCCACAACCCTGGCAATCACTGTTCTAATGACCAGGCCAGAAGGACATTCTGCCTGTTTCTCTGGGTCTTTCTGCTCAACACAAAATGATTCAGGTTCAGATGACAGAGGAAATTTGACAATTTTTTTNAATTAATTATTTACTTTCAACACTTGATTTTCAGTTCAGATGCTGATCCAAAACCCAAAAGGATGACACCAAGTCTGCTGCTTGGATTGCAGCATCCAAAAATNGGGGGTTGAAGGCATTATTTGGTCTTCACTGAGCTCTCTGGGCATGAAAAAATCTTAGTGCAAAGTGAGGTTGGGCTCAGCCTAGGAGCTGAATTCATGACCTATTTAACAAATCAGTATTGGCTGATTCCAAGTCATCTTCTGAGCTTTATACAAAAAGCTTTCTGTACCTGAGGATGGAGATGTGCAATTACTGGTCCTGGGGAGGTGCTAAGGGACACTGGGTGCTGAGTGCAGGCATTCAGCCCTCCCAGTTCTCCTTAAAACCCCTCTTTGAGGCAATCTAGAGATTTCAAGTACCTAAAACCTGGAGTGCATGACAGGAAGCCCCTTATTCACATACTGTACTGGCAAAAATGTAGATAATTTAAATTTAGATCTTTAAATAATTGTGTTGTTCAGAGTAAATNAAAAATCAAGTAGTTGATCTTCCTGCCTCAGATCTAAGCCATGTGTTACCACATTTATATTATTTTTTGTCTATCATTTTACGGTTATTATTTTTATTTATTTTATTTTTATTATATTTTTACTTTTTTCCCATTATTTTATTTCAGTATTTACTTTTCATACCAGTGTCTTCNTACAAAAAGAGGAAAGTAGGACACTGGATTATTTTATGAATGGATTATTTTTTCTAAGAATATGGATATAGTTTTTGCTTACAGCAGTAACACAGAGAAGCTTCCACTAAAGAAATAGACAAAAAACTGTTCATTTAATTATCCTTTCCTTTAATATTCATGCTACACTGAGTTTGGGTGTCTGGATTCTCAGCTCTTTGTTGACCTGAGTGCATAACAAGGTCTCAGATGGTTTTTTTGAGCCAAGAAGTTAAGAGCAAGCTACAGGAAGGTTCATTTTTTGATCCTGGAGTGCAGCTCTGTGGGATTGGGATGATGCCTCTCCAAAGTGCCCCACAAAATGCAGAGGTCCAGAATTGGCCTGGCAGATTAAAATCCCCCTCAGCTGTTTGCCTGTGAGTGCTGGTGGGATTATGGGAGTNGTGGTGGTACAAAGAATAAATAATCCTGTGCTGCTGCTGAACTGAGGGAGTCAAGAGGAGTGATGACCTCTGGGATGGGAGCAACCCTTCAATGGGATCTGAAGTGCCCCAATTCACTGCCCTGTGCACCCAGACTGCACCAGAGGCACACAAACCTTCCCAACTATTCTAATGCACCTACAGTCTCACCTTCTGCATGCCCAAACACCCCCTAAAAATGGGCCATGAGCCTTCCTTTGTAGGGTGACCTCTTTGTGTTTTTGTTTTCACATTGTGCCATAATTCCCCCTGCCCCACACCCTGCAGGTGGCCACGGACATTCTGCCTCTGATTTATCAGTTGTTCCTTGCATTGCCCACATGAAATCACATGGATTAAAAAAAAAATAAAATTAACAAAAAGGCAAAATATTAAAATTGCCTGCCCTAATTAAAATATTTNATTCATTTAGGGATGTAACCACTCTAACACCACAGTAAGAGCTGGGACATCAGAGAATGCAAACCACTGCATGCCTAGTCCAGGGAAGCTTAGCCCACTGATTAACCTGACTTATATTAAGCTGACATTCAAAATCACTACTGCACCCTAGACAAAGTGAGGAAATCACACCGTGTCCTGCCAGAACACTGCTGGGCTTAAACATCCACAGAAATGTGTTCAGAAAATGCATAAACTCCAGGAGCACACAAACCCTCCAAGAGGCATTCAGGGATACAGTCTTCCCTTAAAATTTAAGGCACAAACTCCTAAGGGAAAATGCCAGAAAAACAACTGGTGTTTGCTCTAATGCAAGCATCAAAAATGAACTAAAAACCTGAAAATCTCAGCAGACCATTCACACTACCCTATTTCTCCCCCTGCTTTTGCATCACTATTAGAGCACTGAAAAAAAAACCAATAAAAAAAACAGCCAGGTACCTTTCTCCCCGAGAAAAAAGCGCCAAAAGGAAAAAAAAAAAATAAAAAAAAGAAGCAGCAGAGAGAAAATTGAGAGAGATGGGGCTCACCTTGAAGTCCATTTCCATTTGCACTGGTGCAAGATGGTGGAGGAGAGGCTTGGGGCCTGACAACAGGAGCGAAGGCGCTCTTTTGTTTCACTGCAGAGATGACATTGGCAGGTGAGAATGAGAAAATGCCGTGTGTACTGCTACAGTTTGAAGGGAGGGTGACCGAAGAGGCTGCCATGGTAGGGCTTGACGGCACTACTGCAATAAAGCAAAAATAATCAGGACTCAGATTGAGGTTTTCACGGCAAACACGGAAAAAGAGAGTGATAGGGCCTTGCCTCTTAAAATATATATAGAGATATATATATATATAAAAAAAATATATATAAAAAAATAAAAATGAAATGCCTTGGCTTGGCCACTCTCTGGATAACAGGCAAACTCTTTTGTGTTGGACTTTTGTTACGAATTGCGCAGTCCAATTTTTATTTTGTTTTTTTTGGTTTCGTTTTGTTTTGTTTGTTCTTTTTTTTTTTTTTTTTTCTTTTTTCTCTATCTGAGATTGTATTCTGGCGCAAACAAGTCAATTTGTTATTTTCATTTTTACGTCCAGCCTCCAGAGTCACCCCTCCTTTTATCCAGTAGCTGACAATAGAGGAAATCAAAACAATGCAAGGAGTTGATTTTGTAGTAAATATGAATCTATATGATGATGTGTTACCAAAAATAGACACTTACTGCCATAAGGAGAGTTAGCTGAGGAGCCATTAAGAAATCCAGGGGAACCTGGTACACCTAGATTGGGCATGCCGGCATTGCCATATCCATTCATGCTATTGCTGACTGTGTTGTAATTGGACTGCTGAGGAGTACTGCTGGGAACATATCCTCGCGGGGAAACACTGCTTGTGTTGCGACTGTAACCTACTGTGTTAGAAACCCCCCCACCCCAAAAAAATAATGTTATTTTATAAGATAGACTTAGGGCTGGGGGGTTTCCTCATGCAGCATATATTACACAGTTTTAATTGATTGCACAGCTTTGCTCTGAGTTGTCTCTCACTGCCCTATCAACTCTTGCAGCTTGAGATAACCTTATCACGCCAACCCTACTTAAATCATCCGCGAGCACTCTATGTTGTCTCTCCTCTTAGCACAGACAGCCAACAAAAGCTCTCTTCGATCCAGCTGTGTCAGGTGCCTTCACGTTTGTCTTTAGGAGCAATTATCAACAGGCTCGAGTCCCGCTTTGTACCAACACACTGCGTGAACTTTCAGCCTCTCCACACCTTCAAATGCCAGAGCTGACAAGAAAAACTTTTTTGTTGCGGTGATTTACTTTGAAAGGCTGTTTTGGGGTCTTCATTTTGTGATTGATATTTTTATGCTAACAACAAGCTTTCGTAAGGTGTAGCCATCAGTGAAAACTAATTCAAGAGCAAGTACAGAATTTTATAAGGCTTATTAGCTNGGAAATGCATTAAAAGACAATCTTTTTAGAAGAGGTAACATAGCGGAATCAGGATTTTAAATAACAATTTGTTCCTATCTGAGCAATCAATTTAATAATTACGTTGCAAGCAAAAAAAAATATGCGTTTGAACATATCTGATAATCCTGTTTCCCTCCTTTCATTAGTATCAAAATTAATTTTAAATGCAATATGCTACATGCATTTTCAATTACAACAGGTAAATTAAATCAACTATTACTTTTATTAGTAACATATATGTCACACATGCCTACAAACAAAGTATTTTAAAATCACAGACATCAAATTAGATTTATCTGTGTAAATATTCCAAAACCAGGTGGAGGTAGAGAGACATAATTATTTTATAAACCAACCATACACGTTGTATATTTATTGCTAATAACAAAGAGCTTTCTACACTTTGCCAATTTTCTTTTTTTTTTTTTTTTCCCCCACTGGAGATGCTTTACGATAACAGCAAACGAAAGAACAGGGAGAATTAAATATTACGAGAAAGTTAAAAGACGGCATTTCATTCCNCGCTCAGACACACGGCTACGGGGACAGAGAGAGGGAGGACACGGAGCTGGCCACAAGGTGAAGGATTAACCCTTGAAATCCCACCTACCTTGGTCGTTGGCTTGCGATGTTTCGGAGACGTTGACGGCGAGCTGGCTGCTGAAGGAGTTCACGCCCATCATGCCGGTGTG
>OAMK01000074.1:585424-587924 GCA_900205225.1 Saxicola maurus maurus | reverse complement strand
ATATTTATTTAGAGTGTCTATTCTAAATCTACTTCCTGTCAATTTGAAAAGTCCCTCTCCACCTTTCCTTTTGGCTCCCATCCCTGCTGTTCCCATCTGCATAAAGGAGACTGTTTTAAATTCCTCATCTACCAAAACACTCCAATGTCACAAGTCCCAGCTCCAACTCTCTCAAGACAAGTTTAACCCTCTGGACAGGTGTGGAGCTGCTGATTCACAACCACTTCCCTTNCTGGTGTTAAAAATTACAGGTGAGTAGCTAAGCCTTGGCAGGACTTAGGTGTCTCCAAGGTTTTGTCTCAAATGTCCCCCCAAATTCCAAAACAGCATTAGTTTAAGGAGACCACCACGAATCTTCCATTAATTTATTTCCAGGAGGTTGCTGATGGAAATGGCTGCAGGTTTACATGGACTTTTAGACAGAGGGTGATAACAAAACTCATATATACACATATAAATATATATTAATATGTATATCTCACATATTTATAGATGGAAAGGGATATCATTAATACCTGTCTCAAACCAAAGGCAGCAACACTGGCAGCAAGAGCCCTATGGGTGATGGTATGGATGGCTCCAGTTCCTCTGGAGGAACAAACTTGTTCTTGCTGGAGCTCAACCCTCATGAGCAAAAACCCCCCAGTGAAACACATTTTAAAAATCTTCCCTTCTGCCTACAATTCTTGTGACAGTGAATATCTGATATGAGTTGCTGGCATGCTCACAAATTAAAAGAGAGACCTAATGATATTGCTTATGTTCATGCTGAGCATTAAAAGGTAATGTCTAAAAGGTTTTATTGTGTTAATAAAACTCAGAGGTGGTCAAGACTTGATGCACACAGGAATAGAATACAAAATAATCAGTCATAATGTTACGACTTCATTTTTCATTTGTGTTTTCAAGTTTGCCTTGAAAAATCAGAGATTGCGCTGAAGGAAAAAAGACAATATTATATCAAAGAAAAAGGGAAAATTATAAGCATGACTTATCTTTAATGTTTTACATCAAAATGAAATTTCTGTGATACGTGTCATGTGCATAAACAACACAGGCAGCTTTTGTCTTTGTTGAATTTAAATGAAAAGTCCCTCTAGATATTAATATGTGGACTTCATTTGTTAGCCTGCTAAGTCAGGGACTTATAACAAAAGCTTTGTAAACAAAAGATTAAACTGAATCGAGCTTTAGAAAATGAAAGGAAAACAAGAGTCAAATAATCACAGATCAGAGTGGGGCTGCTTAGATTGAAATCACTACAAGCTACTGGAGTGGAAAATGTTTAATTGAACTATTTCATTACGCAGGAAGTTTATGTCCCTCTTGTAGAATCCAAAATATTTGTATCAGAAAATCCATTCTCCTTCTTTAAAATACTCTCCTGCAAGTATCAGGCGCGATCTTAAAAACTGTCNATTAACTTAATGGCAAAGAATTAATGTGGAAAAGGGGTCACATTTAAGAGTACAGGTTGCTTTTTCTGCAGCNTGATGTACCTACCCAAGAAGTTGCTCAGCCAGGAGTTCGTGCGCGGCGTTATTTTACAGGTGATAAGCAGCCTAAGGCATCGCTTAGCAACGTGTATTTAATTAGGAAAAAAAAAAAAGAAAATAAACAGATGCTTTCTGACTCTTCACTAACCTTTGGTAACCTTTCGGGATCACCTGGATGTCGCGGAATAACTTTCTGCAACCTCTGGAAGCCGTAATCTATGGTGGGTTCGTTAAGCGCTGCAACGTAAACAGATGAGGCCATTTAAGCAGAGGGCTTTAATAAAACACACACCCCAACAACTGCTCCTGAGCACAGATTTACACCCCATGTGCAATTTTCCTCTCAGACCTTATCCCGGCCACAAACCTCATTTTACAGCCTGTCCTGAGGAAGAGATTTTTATTTTTTTCCCCTCCTTCACAAAGCAATGATTACTTCTACTTATAATTAGGCTGGAAAATAGTCAAAGGGTTATCCAATATATTGCAAAAATGATAGCACAGTAACAAAGTTACAGGTCTTGAGGCCATATATAGCAATCACTACAGTCATGATATGATGTCTGCATCACGGGCTGGTTTCTATACTGGCTGTGGATTTATGGGAAACTGGCAATTATGACATATGTCCAGCTATTGCTAGCTTCAGATTTATCCCTGTGGTCCTTTTTTGTCTAGCATATTGCCTGAGCACAAACCAGGCAGGAGGAGCACTTAATCTTGCAAAGCTTTAATAATCTGTGAATGGCTGACTACAAACTGATGTAGAGCACTATCATTCTACAGCTGCAATCCACTAGCCTCATGAAATTGCAGGCCACAAATAGTAATTAATCTTTTTATCCCTCAAATTGTAATTTTGACTATGAACTGTGCTTGGTCATAAATCAGCAGCACATGCTGCTGTGTACAGTGCATGAATCATGATCCTGACTCAGTTAGACTGCACACATTGTGTTTAACAAGCTTTATAAGGAGTCATAGGGCTTTATTATAGCTCTGCC
>OAMK01000074.1:575424-577924 GCA_900205225.1 Saxicola maurus maurus | reverse complement strand
CAAGGGCACCCGCATTTCCACTTTGACTGAGAACGATTGTGTTCCGGGCTCTGATGTTTGCCAAAAAAGTCATTACCATCATAATAGCTGCAGATTTACTTTAAATGAATGAATGAATGGAGGAGATGGAGAAGGAGCAGCAGAGGGAGAGGGACAGAGCAGGGGAGAATGAATGAAAAAGACTTCACACCTCACACAGCCCTCTAAAGATGAGTGAAGCAAGTGGTACACAGGGAACAGGACCTCATACACCCTCTGCTCGTGTGTGCTGTCCTGGACCACATCCAGGGCCACTGGATAGAAGGACAGCATGTCTGGTCCCAGAGAGCCACGTAATGGTTGGATTTATGGGATGTNTGTCTGTGTCACAGGTGGGCATGGACAGGGACAGGAACATCACCCCAATGTTCTCTGTTGTACAGACATCACTCTGCTGCTGCTATGGGTATTTAGAGCCAGTGATACTGGACATTTTTAAATATTTAAAGACTTAAAAGGTGAAGTCTGAAGTAGGGAATGGAAAGCACTTGGGAGTAAACCCACTTGGTGTGTTGGTCAATGGAGTTNTTGTATCAGACCACACCAGACATTTCAGTGTGAGAACAGTTTGCAGAGTCAAATATCCACAAATTTACCATCATTTGAAGTTACAGAATGAGCACATCATGAGAAAATGGGGATCACATCAGAAACAGCCCCAAGGAGAAGGACTTGGGGGTGTTGGTTGATGAGAAATTCTAGGTGACACAGCAATGTGCCCAGAAGGAATTTTTCACAGGGAGGGTGGGCAGGGGCTGGGATGGAATTCCCAGATTTGCTGTGGCTGCCCCTGGATCCCTGGCAGTGCCCAAGGCCAGGCTGGACATTGGGCTGGAGCACCTGGGACAGTGGGAAATGTCCCTGCCATGGCAGGGGTGGCACTGGGGGGGATTTGGGGTCCCTTCCTACCCAAACCATCCCAGTTTTTAGCAAGGAAATTTGCAAGGGAGGCACTTGGCACTNTTTCAGTGAAGAAGGAAATCTGTGTGATATCAAATCATAAATGCTCTCATCATGCCAAGGAAGTCCCACAGCCCAACACATATGGAACTACAACAAAACATGGTGTTTTATGAAAATAACATATGACTAAAATAACAAAATATTGTACTCCAGAAATAAGGACTATTCCTGGTTTAGTAAAGTGTGTTACCACGTGCTGCTACATCAAAGCAGCCAAATGTACATTTCAATTGCTCAATACTCCAAGGTACTTTACTAATTAAGATATATTTTACTGGAATAAACTGAGCTTTTATCTATTTTTGCATTTGGGATGGTATTTGGGAGGTTTTTCTTTTTCTAGGCCTCACAGCTGGACAAATATCTCCTCCTTACAGATGTGTCTGTGTGGATCCATCCCCATCCACTTGCTTCCACACACACATTTTAGAGAATTGTGCTGGAATTCTGCTACAAGAGCCTGAGAGCACAGAAATTCTTCCTGAAACTCTCCTGTGCCACAGAGCTGGATTACACAGTCCTTGTGCAATATAAGAATTTCAGGTCTCTGAATACGAGAGCAATGAAATATAAGAATTTCAGGTACTCTGAAAACGGTGCTTGATGGCAGCAAATGGCAAATGTGATCATTTTCCTGTCATCACTGGCTGAGCTCTTCAGAGGTATTTATCCATCTCAGAACCATATGAAATCTGTGATGCCTCAGCAAACATCTGTAAGAGCTGGAATTCTGCACAACTTCTCCCCGTTTATATTCAGTAGTGATCACCCAGCATAAGAATATAATACTGTAATATTTTAATATAATATTTAGACAAATAGGGCTTATAATCAGATCCTTAAGATCATCTAACAGAGCTCCTACAACTGTATTCCTCTGTTGTATAATAATTTAAACAAAAATAGATCTTACTCAAAGTTGTGAAATCTCTGTATTACTTGTGGATATTGGAAAAATACCTCAAGCAACTCACAGAATGCATTGAGTCTATAAAAACTTTATTAAATGCTTAAGCACAGTGGATGTTGCCACTTTAAAAAAAGAAAGCAAGCCAGGGTTATTATTTTAATCATTCAGAATTCTGTTAAACTGTCTGTTTAGGTTTCAATGGAAATTTAAAAATATTTATGCATGCTAAAAGATACAGATATACAAAAATATTCAAAATAAAAATACTTTTGTATGCTAAAGTCATTTATCTTAGAGAAAACTGCAAAATGATGCAGGTTTTTAATGGGGTAGCTGACAAAATTCAGATTTTTCTGAGGAGTCATAATGTACATCCAAATTTAACAAGTTCCCAATATTTTTGCCAAAAAAAATTCCTGTATTTCCACCCTTCACAATTTCACGTGTTTTGCAATTAAAAATTGAAACAATCCAGTCCTAGATTGCAACTTCAAGTTTACAAAAGACTGGGGTAGTAAAGGGAATTCACCAGGCATGGGTGGCTGGGAGAGCTGCATCTCCTGCTCCACTGGCACATCCAGAGCCAGC
>OAMK01000074.1:567924-570424 GCA_900205225.1 Saxicola maurus maurus | reverse complement strand
TTTGTATGAACTCTGCATATACATATATATGTGTGTATCTGTGTGCCTGTATATATATATATATATATAAAAAAATATAAAATATTGTTCATAACAGCATTTCTAAGCCCACAACAATGACAACCCCACCTGTGCTCACCAGCTTTTCAGCAAACAACTCTGGCTTTTTGGGATAAATCACCTGCCTCAAAAGCACCACAATCACCACTATCTCATTTGGAAGCTCTGGTGAAACCCAGTCCTAAAGATCAATAAATGTAAATATTCTCTCCTTCACCAGCCACAAGTGAGGCAGCCAGGTTTGGATGCCAGCATTTTTGCTCAGGTTTTATTTCTTTGAGAATAGAGAGAATGTAGGAATCTCAGGTGCTACCATCACTTAAAAGTTCATTTCAACATAGACCTTAGGCAGACACAAAAACATACAGGATGCATTAATGGTTTCAAAAGTCCTCCCTTAAAACTACCCAGGAACACACTTTTCCCATTAGATCTAAATTAATAGATAGAAACAGTTGCAGTCTAGTGGGAAAATATTCATCAAAATGCACATCATCTGCACATCATCTGCAATCTGCATTATCTACCCAATAAGCAGTGAGNACTCTCCCTGAATCCCTGCAGTCTGTCGAGTAAACAGTTAAAGGCTCTTTGTTTTCAAAAGAGAGATTGATTCATCAGATCAAATTTATTACCTAGAATCCTCATCCAAAAGTACAGTAAATTAAATCACTATTTCTCCCTTTTCCCTCCCCGCACCTCAGTTGAATTCATTGGTAAATGCCAGAAAAAATCTAATACTCATTTCAGATAAAAAGCCAGCAATACTTCATCCCAAAATAATAATTTTCACATTAAAACCACTGCAAAACCACAGAGTTCCGACTTTTTCTTGAGCTGTTGTAAATTAAAATCAAATGTATTTAAAAGAATTGGCATAAATAAATCATTCACAGGCTTGTGAGTTTGTATCCCGAGTTTTAGGTCTGAGGGAATCTTTAGAGACAGATTGTGAATAGGGCTGGATAAAGTCATTTGGATCCAACAACAGCTCCTTGAACTTATGCCTAAAACTTCAACTGAACCTTCAGGGAAGTTCAAGAAGTTTGGTAGATGGCCTGAAAAACATTTTGCATCACTGAGCACTTCTTAACTCCTTTTTCTGGCTGGAGGAGAGTAGGAAATACCATTGTTAATCTATTTCTGGCCAATATGAAAACAGGAAGTAACAGACATCTTGTGAGGGACTGGATCCCATGGGACATGGGGACATTTTTGAGACCCAAGAGGTTGGATGGGCACCAGAGCTCCTGGGTGCCCACATGAACAGGTCTTTTGAGGTCCAGCTACCACCAGTTACATTTCCCAAGAGGCACATCCTATTTTTAACAGCATTTCTCATCCCTGCCATCCCAAAAGGAGTATGGAAACCACAGACTCACCAGTGTAGACGAATCGGCCGGGAGCACCTTTGCAGAACTGTTTGGATTTGTAGGACAGAGTTACTTCAACAACTCCTGGAATGTGCCGTGGTGGTGTTTGAACTCTGATGGCGTGGGGTGTTATCAGCTACAAAAATCGCACAGAAAACATACTTTAAATCAAGATGGCACTGATAAGGCTGATGCCAGCCAGTTTACATAATCACAAAAACGACTTTCAATGGCTCTCCTTGTCTCCAAACTCTCCCTCCGTGCTGTCACGTTGGAAGATATGGGTTCTACAAGGGGTTTTTTTAGAAAAGCTCTGTAAACGATCCTTGGTTTTCGTTTGCAGGAAAGGCCACAGGGCATCATTCATATGAAAATTGCCTCCATATGTCTCCTTAAGGCTACTCCTGGTAATTTTAACACTAATTGTCCAATTGTACTGGGAGACCTCCTACAGCAAGTCTTCCACTAGAGGGCCATGAAGTGCCTCAAGTACATTCCCGGCCGGGCAGTCGATTGTCACACGCGAATTCATGGTTAAAAAGGCACCGTGAAACAAAACCTCATGATACCTCATGTCAATAGCCTATTGACAGCTTGTTAAAATCATTCATGGAAAAAATGTTACAGTTCAAAGCCCACCAATTTAGATAGCTTACCTCACTCCAGACCAACATAGTTCCAAATACGACTTGTAAGCCATCAAAGAAGTTGTCTCCGATTATGATGACAGTAGCCCCACCAGTAGTCCAGCCTTCACTAGGACTGATGGCCTTTATGCACGGAGTAGCTGCTTGTACAAGACAGAAAATCAAGACCTTAATACCCCTCCTTGCCCGACACNAGCTCTCTTCCCCAATGACAAACCATGCAAAGCACAATAGGAGGAAAGTGCACGATTTCTGGAGGAGGCACACAAAGGGCAACCGTATATCAGCATGTTGATGTATTTAAAGCAAACTATTAAATGTTTTATAAAGCAAAGGCCAAGCAGCAGAACACTGGTGAGCAAGGAAAAACTGGCTTGATATAGCAAATTGTATGTCAGGGCAAATATGGCTATTACAAAT
>OAMK01000074.1:555463-562654 GCA_900205225.1 Saxicola maurus maurus | reverse complement strand
CCTAATTTTATTAAATAGAGGTTCTCTGAGAGCTGGTTTGCATCCCTACACTGATATATTTTACAGTTCAAACAAAGTGATATTTAAATCCAAATGACTATTTTGGGCTTTGCAGGACAATAAATACATGTGTGCACGTGTCCAGACGCAGCTGCAGTCATGTGTGAGTGATTCAGGGGCTGATGGGCTCCAAAAAGATAGGATTTCACAATTCTGGATTTTCAGAGACACTTTCCATTCTCCTCTTCATCTCTGCCTATCTTCTTTTAGCAGTTCAGGCAAGAAGTCAATCACATTGAGTCAGGCTGAAGAAAAACATTTTATGCTGTTTTTCTCATCCAAACCCCCTCCTGCCGTAATCTGCAGTAAGGCCCAGGCACAGGAAATTGACCTCACAGTAAATTCTTTACGGATTCGGTCATGTTTTTACCATCCACTTAAACTTGCATACATAACCTGAGACTGTACTTCTGGATCAAGGAATATGACAAGCCAAAATAAAATCAAGTCAAATTAAAGAGCAAGAAAAAGCTGCAAGCAAAACAAGGCTGAAATAAAAAAAAAAAAAAAAAAAAGAGAGAAGAAATAAAATAGGAAAAGATGAAAAATTGGTTGTGACTGCAAAACTGTAAGTATTAAATAAAGAAAAAAGTCAGAAGCAAATTCAGAAGCGTCCGTGTTCTAGTTGACAAGGGCTGAGAAATACTAATGGACTTTTTTTAATGGGTGCTTTGATGGATGAGAGGAGAAATGATGTAAAAGTAAATGTAGTGGTGTCTCAACATAAAGTATGGTGAAATAAAAAAATAAAAAAGAGAAATAAAAAAATAAAATAAAATAAAGCATTGCAAATAAAAAAAAAGGACATGTAAATGTGTGCCTACCATTTTCCAGATAAGAAGGGGCCGTACCTTCTGAGGGGTCAAGGCGGCGAGCCCGCCTCCCGTGTTTGGAATTGTTGTGTACAAACATGTTGTCTGAGACAGCCAGCACGTGGCC
The DNA here is from genome assembly GCA_900205225.1 of Saxicola maurus maurus. Lineage (NCBI taxonomy): Eukaryota > Metazoa > Chordata > Aves > Passeriformes > Muscicapidae > Saxicola > Saxicola maurus. Next base: position 561,655 of record OAMK01000074.1, on the reverse strand, counting down.
ATCCACATTGACTGTTGTTGATACAACAACCTGGAAGAGAAAACAAAACCCCACATTTCAAAAATCCTGCAGATTTTCCCCGAATCAGGTCTCGTAAGACAAAACAACATCCTGTTACTTTTCTGCTTCTATTTAAACCCAGTGAATGACATCTCTGAATACATCTTTGTTTACGTGGCGACCACTGGTGATTTTTAACTCACAATTGTTTCTCTTCAGAACCTGCTACACTAATTAGTGTTTAATCTCCTATTATGCTAACAAATGAATTCAATTCAGGGAAATATTCTTCTAGCCATTAGTTTCAGAAACACCCCTCTAGCCACTCATTTTAAAAGCTGCTGTTTTGATTGATCTGTTGATATATTGATTAGATAGTTTATCTAATTAAAATTTGTTCACTTGAGACTGTCTTCAAATGAAGGGTTGTGAAGATTCCAAATAAAAAAAGCTTAATAAATCAGGAACCGTCGTAACTCCCCATTTTTTCTTCAGTAAATGATCTCCAGGTCAGTTTTACAATTACATTTAATGTCTGATAATGAACTTTTTTGCATCTGAAAAGGCCGAGTTGAATATGAATAGTGAAAGTGTTTTCAATCCATGAAAAGTATCCCTTCTCAAGTTCATTTGGATGGTGATTGACCCTGGTATGTCAATGGAATTTCCTCCTTTATTTTTGAGTGAAAGGCTCCTATTCTTGTGTCCAGGTTCAGAGTCCGGCCATAGAAGAGATGATGGATAGGGCCTCCTTTGGCTTCCAGCTGCTTCTCTGTGGAAAATGGCAAAGGAACATATGCAAAAGGCACAACCTTCCCGAGCAAACACCTCCACAATGGAGCTGGGGGATTCCTTCCGGGAGGAAACCGTGAGCTGAGCCGGGTCTGTGGGAGCACGGCCTCGTAGGTGGATCTCTGTTATCCCAGACTGACATCCACATCTTATTTCAATACTCCAGCATGGGCCCTTGGCTGTGGTTCCAGGTTTTCTAAAGGAAGCGACCGCTCCGTTTCCTTTGGGATGAGTAGAGTCCATAAAGTCACTGGCTAAGTCAGACCTTATCGACCCAGCTGGTGAGGGCAGCCAAAGGTAGGACAAGTTTTAGTGNCCACCTTCCATTTATTTAACTTTTGATTGTAACAAAGATGATTGCAGGGTTCTCCCACCAGCTTCTAAACCCAAACACTTTACAAACACAAATGGAAGGGGAGCAGAAGAGCCTCCTTTGCACTGAGCTGGTCCAAGGCATCAGAAGAAAATTCTTGTCTGCTTCTATGTTTTGGATCACCTCTGATCCTGTTTCTTATTCACAAGCCATAATTAGCTCTCAGCTATCACAGCACCTTCTCTGTGTATCCTGCCTCCTTGGAGACAGCCATCTGCGGTACCCTTTAGAACAGCCCCAGGGCAGTTCCCTGCCAGGCTGCTCTGCTTCCCCAGCTCTCTCCTCCCAGAAGTGGACACTTTCCCCCTTGTCAACATCCACTTCGGAGAGTGCTGAGGTTGCACGCTCAGCTTGGCTGCAGAGCTGCTGCCAGGCCACTGGGCTATCCTCTTTCACTCTTAATGAGATTCCCAGGCTTCCAGAAATACTGCAAAACATGGAGGTGTGATTTCCAGCCAGGATTTCTGGGTTTGGTTCCTAGAACATGGTGTATTAAAGAGACAGAGCAAGGTGTATATGAAAATGACAACTATTTTTGTTCTGTCATGTCTATATAGGTCAGCCACCAAGGGAAAATACTGTAGTTCAGCAAAAGAAAGTCGACGTGCTACGCTTTGTTATATCGCTTCACTCCTGCAGCGCACCTCCACAAAGGTGCTGAGGCAGGGAAACCAGGTAAAAATACTGTTCAAGATCTGACATCCTGTTAAGTCCAGTTAAACCTTCTGAGAGGCAGGGAGATTAGCTAAAGAGACCCAGGAAAGTCTTTCTAGTGTCTACTGGCTCCATTGTCGACCACAAGATCACTCGTGACTGATGCTTCATTTAGTCATCAGTGAGACAAAGAGGACATTTCCACTCATTCCAGGTTTGACCTTCTGTTCTGTTCAGATGGATCAATATCACCGATGCCACGTGAAGCTGAGATGCATGAAAAATGGAAGCCTGGCTTGATTGTTTTGAAGGAATATTTCTTTTTTTCCAGCTACAGATCTTTTCTGTTGGCTGGCTCGAGGGTGCTGGCTTCCCCGGTTGGTTGGCTGGGCATGAAAACAGATGTCACATGTTTTGCTATCAAGTTTAACCACAAGTAATTCTTCTCCAAACTGAGAAAGTCCTGAACATCTCAATACTACTTTATTGCTGGAATCAAGTATGAATAATTGTGAAATATTTTTAAATAAAAGGCAGTTGTTTCCTAACGAGCCTTTCGAATGACCCCCGATACCAAGGAAATAATTTGTCCATCCCATCAGCTGTCTCTCTGTAGTGCTATGATTCACCACAGGATATCTCAAAAGCTGCAAGGAGAAAGTGAAGTATTAAACATTTTCTAACACAGTTGAAATAAAAATCTGTGCATTGGGCCACCACTGCTGGCTCTACAAGTTGTGAACCAGAGAAGTGTGAGCTCCAAATTCCCTGTGTCCATAGCCATGTTCTTAAAATAAGATAAACTGCTCAGTCTGTATAAAACCTCTGCAGGTCTGAGCAAACAGCACACTACAACNCAAGGTGATAGCAGGGAGGAAAATTAGGGAAATAATTCTTAAGGAAAGATCCACTTGCTCCAACATTGATCCATGACAGCCCACGGCAGAATTCCAGAACCAGCACTTAAATTAATGGGGGAACTGTAAAATACTGACAGCAATTTTTTAAGCACTGGAACAACACTGAGTGGAAGCACTGACTGTGTTTTCTCATAAGTTCAAGATGAAGATGTGATCAAGTCTTTTATACATCATTTATGCATTTAGAGGGATCTGTACCTGGAATCTTCGCATGTCTCGTGGGTTGCCTGCATTCTTCAAACAGTTCTGATTGCACTTGAGGAAAAACTTTAGAAAGAATCTACAAAAATACAAAATTGAAATCTATTAGATTCATCAAAATGTAAATCAAATTTTTAAAAAGTTTAATAAAATCTAATCATAAATAGTTATACCCAAAAGAATACTGGTAGTGAAATATTACTTTCCTATTCGTTAATGAACTTATTTTAAAGCAAAAGATCTCTGTCATAAACAGAACATTATTGCCAAGGAAAGGCAAATTTATATTTTTAATTTTTCAACAACTACAAATATTTGACTCCAGGCCATATCCTTAGCTCGGTGTGGGAAAGTTGATTTCAATGACTCATTGACTTCAAAGGCAATGACTTACACCAGATGAGAATTTGTCTCTATTTTTTTTTAATACTTTTATTTTTTTTTTTTGCAACTTATATTAGCAGTAATGACCTCTAAGTCGAAAAATTCCAGAGGTAATGATCAATCTTCTGAAAAACATTTGGCTTTGCCTCCGGTTTGGAAACTCTCGCTATTCAAAGGGACTCGATCCAACTCCTGCTGACTCCAGGGAGATCCAGGCAGGATCTGCCCACCGGCAAGGCCCCGGCTCCCTCATTGTTTTTGAAAGGGAAGGAACATGGCAAATTAGGCCCTGTCTTACGACCTCTTCAACCTCTGCCAGCCTTCAGCTGTGAGGAGTCGCTCTGCCCAGGGATCGAAATCCAGCTTATTTCTGCTGAGCGGCAACCAGCAATTATTTAGGACTAACCCTTATCATCCAGGCATCTCCCCATAAACCGTTTTTGCAGCAACGCCGCCTCAGGGGAGCACAGCAAGCACTTAGAGGGAAGGGGAAAGCTTGGGAAGATGGGAACTCCTTTCTGCACCACAGGAACGAGCTGAGCTGGGAAGTCTCCACCCTGCAGGTGAAGCAAACCACGGGATCCTCAGGAGGACACTCGCAGCCTGACATCATCTCTTTTATTTGTGCACTCATGTTTTCATCTCTCATAATAAAACCATGTTTTAATTAGGTTTTCTGGCTAAAGATTGACCACTAATGACAAGCAAAGCTCAGGATTTTCTCCTCGCCCAGAGTTCCTCAGATGCTTCAGTCCAATTTTGTACATGCTGGACAGCAACACTTTCACATTCAGAATATGAACAGCTTTGATTTATTCACTCATGTCAGTCTTCATAAGTACCTGGGACTGTTCTTGCTGCACACACCTCACAGAAGTGCCCATGTGCCAGGAGCATTCCTGGCAGGAGGCAAGACAGGAACATCTTCCCTTCCTTAGCACCCAACAAGGACCTGCCATGGCCAGCAGAAAGAGCAAAGGTGGCTGCACCACATCTCACTCACTCCTGAGAAGCTTCAAGGGTCATACAGGAGCATCCTCAAACCAGAAACTGCTGCTTTTAATCCCAGCTCTTCCTTCTCCATTAAACCTTGAGCAGCACCCTGATGTTACCCCAGGACACGAATGCTGAAGGAGCAATCTCTCATATCACAGAGGCAAGCAGGGAAACAACCAGGTTTACTGAAACTGCATAAATAAATCGATGCAGTCAGTTCAGCTGAATGCACATTTCTTTAAAACTTCCTATCCCAAAACCTGTAAAGGGGTTTCAGCTGTCGAGCTGAAAGAGATCTGGATTTCTGTGGTGGATGACATGATCTCCTAGCTCAGATGCTCAGGTGTTCTGGATGCTGTTGCAGGGATATTATCAGCAACTCCATGAAACTGCCTCTTTGTTAGCCACAAGTTCTCCCTAATTTTATCTGCNACGTATTGGAGCTTTTTTGGTGTTTTGGGTTAATTTTTAATTTTTGTTGTCATTTGAGATATTATTCTCCCCAGATCAATTGATTACAGGCCAGGTTCCCTGCCCACTGCAGGGGGTTGGACCTGGATGATNTTTGAGGTCCCTTCCAAGCCAAACCATTCCACAATTCAATTATTCTAAAGGTAACATCTTTTCTGTCAGACCTCTATTTGGTGTTGCACAGCTTCCACCACCCAGACTGTGAGNCTGTGCCCAGACTGTGAGCTCATGCCCAGCTCCATTCAGAACCACCCAGTGCTGGGGAGCAGGAGCTGGGACCAGCCTCCAGCTTTATGGCTCCTTAGTGCCACATCCAGGCTGAAGAGCAGTATCTTATCTGTTCTTTTTTTTTTTTTTTTTTTTTTAATCTCAAATGGGTGTTGTGAGGCTTATTGAGCTAATGTTTGTAAATTGCTCGGAAATTCTCCAATGAATTGTGCACGAGGAATGCTAAGTATTGCTCCTCGTGGATTGTTTTCAGTGTGAAGCATTCATGATGAATTGTTTCTATACAGAGAGCTCACATCCTGTCAAAGAAAAAGGGCCATTAAGCACCCTTTCACTAAACATCAACTGGAACCGGTATTTGTTCAATTATTTGGTGAAAAGGACCCACTCTTGGTGAAATTAGACATCATCAAGTTTATTAGGATGGCTCTGAGCACCGGGCTAAACANTGATGCCAGGCTGGAGTGAACACAAGCAGCACTTGCATTTCAGCTCCACCACATTCCTTGATGCTGAGATATTTTATTTCACTCTTTACTCCGTGCTCTCAGGGAGCACAGGTGGCATCAGGACAAGCTCTTCAGAGGAAGACAACAGAAGCTGAAAACCACATTCCCAGGCAGGGTGTTCCTCCGTGCCAGGAGGAAATGATTGACTTGGTGGCTGCTCTCAGCAGACCACCAAGGACTGTGGGCATCCCTCCCACCCCAGCCACGAGGTCTTGTGGCAGAGCAATGACCTGGAGCAGAGCTCTGCTTGGGCTCATCTCAAACTTGGAGACAAGAATGAGAATCCAAGCCTGCCTAGGTCTGGCTCTCCCTGTTACATTTTGCATCATGAGCAGAAATTTTAGCCTTTTTTAATAAAATACAGCCTTGCAAAACAGCCTTCCCAAACAGGCTAAGCTGCTCCTAAAATAGTGATAGGGAGAAAAATGCAGTCTGCCATATCCCCTTGCCCTGATTTTTTCCCACTGCTAGAATGGGTCCTGTTACCCTCTTAATTAAAATGTATTACCTTCCACAAGACTCCACTATTTTAAGCTAAAATTTACATCTTTTATTAACTCACCTCACCTATACACTTAGCTCTGATGCCTCTCGCCGCCCATCTGCCATCCACATACAGTGAGTCACTTGATATTCCACCCACCAATTTTTCCTAACAACCACT
>OAMK01000074.1:542963-545463 GCA_900205225.1 Saxicola maurus maurus | reverse complement strand
TACCCCAGTACAGTCCCAGTACGGGACTAGCAGCTTTGGTACTGGTACCATCCTGGGTATTGACATTCCAGTATTGATTCCCCAGCATTGATACCCCAGGTACTGGTGGCCCAGGCACTGACACTCCAGGTACTGACACCCCTGGGTACTGATCTCCTGAGTACCCATTCCNGTGGGTACCAACTCCCCTGGGTACCAACACCACCAGGTTCCAAAACCCCTGGGTACCCACACCTGGGGTTGNAGATGCCCCAACATACCCAAGTACNAAAACTCCTGGTACTCACAACCCCAGGTACTGGCACCCCTGGGTGCTGATACCTCAGGTACCCTCTCCCCCAGGCACCAACACCACCTGGTACCAACATCCAACATCCCAGGAACCTGAACCCCCAGGTACCAACACCTCCATGGACCCCCACCCCAGGCACCAACACCCCCAGGTGTTGATCCCCCAAGTGCCCTTGCCCCCAGGCATGGACACCCCCAGGTACTGACACCTCTGGATAGCAACACCCTTGGGCACAGACACCCCAGGTGCCAGGTATGTATCCTCACATCTGTCCCCAGGCTGGTTAAAACTCAACTGAAGGCAAAGAACAAATTTCCAGTTGTTCCACAAAACTGATGCTGACATCACAATTTTGGCAAATTTGTTAATACAAGGATGCTCTAGGGATTTTGAAGCCTCCACTGANTGATTCTGCCTGGTCTCAAAAATATCCACTTCATGTTAACTTTATACATGGAAGGACACACTCATGTTCTCCAATGTTTTGTTTTTTTGTAGGATGCACACTCGAGATTTCTGCATAACAAACCCACATCACAAAGTTGCCTAAAAGTCAGCAGAGTTCATTAATTTAACTGAAGTCAAGTGTCTGAGATAAAGTAGGCACATGATCTCAGAATTTTGAGGCACTACTGTGCAACCTTTTCAAATTTTATCTTCAATAAAGTGATTTTTAGAGGCAAAAAGGTATTTTCCAGGTCTCCACACAGTTTAACCAGGCTGCACCTCAGGTCGCAGGGAGAACTTTATCACACCACTCTCGAATCAGAAAGAAAAATGAGCAAAACCCACCAAGGTGCATGTTTTGTTATGAAGAGTCTTGACTTTCCCAAGAGTAAAAAGCCCCATTAATTGCTCATGTAACAGAGAAAACAGCATAGGTCGCACTTTCATACACAAGCATTTATCCTGACACTCCGAGACACAGCTGCAGGTCAGGAATCCAACCAATCCTGGGAGATCACTGGGAACTAAGATAATGAAAATTTTTTCATGTATAAAATCCTTAATCAAAATGCTAGTGGTGTCATCTTGTAGTGCAGACACTGCAACTTAAAATTAATATACAACAGAACCTTTAGCAAAGTGAACATCCCCCTGCTTGTTCAGAACATGCATTTTTGAACCAAAGCACAGAGTAACAACCTCCACTGGCACAAGCTGGCACTGAAATTCACCACCACAATACAATGCCAAAATCAAGGCTATCATGGCAGAAGTTGCCAAACTCTCAGCTTTGCTTTTCTCTCCAAAGGGTGTATCCAAAATCCGAGCACAAAGGAGTAAAAGAAGATGTAACAGATCTGGAACTGTGAAAGCATGTGAAGAATATACTCTAATCCTCTGAAATAAACCCAAATTAAAATCGTTTTAAAAGATCCCAAACTGCCTGCTTTGCCTTCCTATCTGGATATACATAAATACAGCTATCTTTATAATTCAGATGGAATATTTACTATTTGATAGGATATGGGTTGGTTTTTTTTACCTCTGGGACATTCCACAGATGCTACCCAACTTCCCCTAACAATATTTAAATTGCCTTCCAAAGCTTCTCTAAATATTTGCTGTGTATTTAGCATGCCTAAGATTTGCCCGTTATCCCAAAGTCTTTTTGCTGTAAATTGCAATTTTACAACTTCATGCCTGTGATATATTTTGACAAAGCTCTGCTGACACTCTCTATTGGCCTCCAAAGACAAAATAGCTGATACTCCATGAGCCACCAGAGAACTCTCAATTTGTTGTGAGACGGGCTGCTACTTTGCCATCCTCAATCTGCATGGAGAAAGATTAAACATTCAATTTGTTACTTGATAGGCCACAAGGTTCACCACTTACCATACAAATGGAAAACATTACTGTCATTCCTCAACTTGCTTGCCTGAGTATTTTATTATTTGTAATATTTACTTCAGGGAAATTATGATTCATGTCATATTTATCTTCATGAAAAATGAGCATCTAAATGGAAATCACCTTTTGAATGTACCAGGATATAGTGTAATACTAATATGCTTCATGAACTATAAAATTTAGTCACAGTGTATGGATATATTATAGCATGACTTTAATACTCTCACATCAAGCAAATTTTCTCTGTGTTAAGCTGATACTCTGAGACCTGATTTCAGTTTGATAATCATTACACTTACATGATGGTACAAGTCACTGCTTGTAGATTTATGTCCCCCCTCAGCTCTTTTG
>OAMK01000074.1:501587-522324 GCA_900205225.1 Saxicola maurus maurus | reverse complement strand
CATTAAACCAGTGCCAGGCTGAGCATCACCCCCTGCTCCCCAAACCTGCCGGCAGCACCGTCCCGCCTGCATCCTCACTGCAGCATCCCCTGCTCCCAAAGGGGATGGGGCTGATCGCTCCCCTTGGCACTGCCCCGGGACAAACCTGGCACAGAGCCGGGACAAACCTGGAACAGCCCCGGGACAAACCTGGCACAGGGTGATCGGGGCTGATCGCTCCCCTTGGCACTGCCCCGGGACAAACCTGGCACAGAGCCGGGACAAACCTGGAACAGCCCAGGACAAACCTGGAACAGCTCAGGACAAACCCGGCACAGGGTGATCGGGGCTGATCGCTCCCCTGGCACAACCCCCGGGGCAAACACCCTTCCCTAGACCCGGCTTTAATGAGGCCCTGCCTAATCCAGGAACCTTTCTTTACCGTCTAAAAATAGCAACAAAGGTTTCAACATGAGTGAATATGCAGTAGAAAGGGAAAAGCAATAAAAATGCTTAAATACCTACGNTTAATAAAGTGAAATTAAATCACTGTTTTTTCAGCTGCCACTTATAACAGTTGCTTAGACAATAGTGACAAAAATGCCAGCTTGGGCCTTGATTCCCATTTTTGGAGCACATTTGTTCCAAGAAATAGCCTGGGCTGTGTATTTTAACTCAAGAGTGGCAGAGGTGGCTTGGAGCTGGCCCAGTTCCTGCCTGCATTGTCCCAAGCACAAGGATGCTGCAGCACAGCAAAAGGACATTTTCCCATTATTTGCTGTTCTCTGAGGAGGAAAATCCTGGATGGACAGACAAGCAGATGGACATTTGGCCTGATGAGCACTGCCCTGCTCAATCTCAGACTCAGAGCAATTTGCCACCGCAGCTCATTTTTCAAACACCATTAGTTTGCATCCACACTATTGACCAACCCACACTTGTCCAACAGTGGGGTGAGCTCCTGCTCTCCACATGCCAGAGAATTCCCCAGCTCTGAGCATCCATGCCCAGGATCACCCCTTCCTGAGCCCAGGACCCCATTCCCCTTTCCAGAACCACCTCCTTGTCCCAGAACCCCCTACCATGCCCAGGACCACCTCCCTGTGCCCTGGAGGGACAATTTCCTCTTCTCAAGTTCATCTCCTCAAGCCCAGGGCTATGACCCCACACTTAGAATCACCTCCTCATGCCCAGAACCACCTCTCTGCACCCAGGATCACTTTCTGAGCCCATGACCACTTCCCTGTGCCCACGTTCACCTCTCCAATCCCAGGACCAGCTCCTTGTCCCCAGGACAGCCTCTGTGCACCCAGAATCACTTCCCTGTGCCCCAAACCATCCAATCCCAGGACCAGCTCCTTGTCCCCAGGACAGCCTCTGTGCACCCAGAATCACTTCCCTGTGCCCCAAACCACCTCCTTGTACCCAAAACCATGTCCTTGCACCCAGAATCACTTCCCTGTACCCAAAACCATCTCCCTGTACCCAGAAACACCTCTCTCTACCCAAAACAACCGCCTAGTACCCAGAACCATCTCCTTGTACCCAAAACCACCTCCATGTACCCAAAACCACCTCCCTGTGCCCAAAACCACTTCCCACTACCCAAACCCACCTCTCTGTAGCCAAAACCTCTTCCCCATGCCCAGAAGCACCTCCCTGTGTGGACACTTGGGGCAGGGAGGGCTCAGTGTGCATTAACACCCCTGGATCCTGGATCCTGGATCCNACCACCTGATCAGCCCTGGCAGCCTGATTAATTCAGGCCAATGGCAACTCCAGGGCTTTGCTTTTCCTCTCCCGAACGCGAGGTTTTTTCCCCGAGTTAATGAACACGTGGGAAGCAGAGGGATCTGCCCCTTCTCCTCCGAGGGGTTTTCTGGCTGCTGCTTGGGAAGCAGAGGAGCTCCCGGCCCGGTTCCTCCCCGGCAAGGCAGGGCAGCAGAGGCTGGAGCGACTTTTATTGCTATTGTTTGTCTACAAATCTCCCCGTGCCAAAGCCCGGCGTTGTCCAGGGCGAGCTGTTGGCTATTAATGACTCATGAGTACAATAATGCTGCCAGCCCCCTACGAGGTGTTTTGTCAACGTACTTAAATTTCTAAAGTCTCAAACTGTTGCTATTTGTTTCCCTCCATCCCCCAGCACTTTGCACAAATGTCTGTGGAGTACCCGGGCTCCAAAACCCTTCACTCTCAGCGCTGACCTTTGTGCTCTGGAAACAATTACTCCTGGAAAGCCTGTCAATATCATTATTTTTACAAGAAATCAATACGCTTCACAAAGTTAATGGGGGATTCAGGCAGCAAGCGTTTACCTTCTTACTGTCAGTGGTGCAGCGGGCTGTGCTCTGGCACAGATGACAGATTCGCCCAGACACCGAGCAGACAGTAAGCAATGGATGTAAAGGAAAAATAGGCTGCAAGCAGGCGTGGAAAACGTCAGCTTCTGCAGGCATCTATGCTCTAACGAGCCAAAGATGTCAGCCTCTTGTAGTGTCCACTCTGGAGCAAGCAGAGAATACAGGGAGCTAATGAAAGGGGGATTAGGGAACGGTTTCCACCTCACAAATAGAAATAAACCAGTTTGGAAATACTGGGGGGAAATATCTGGTGGGTTTTCTAGCAATGGGGTTCTCAGGGAGGGTTGTTCAAGCAGCTGCAAAAAAAAAAAAAAAATCACGTGGAAAAACGTGTTCTGCGAATTTAGGCTGTAGGTTGAATTAACCCACTTAATTCTGGGAGTTGAACTTGGATATGAGAGAAGCAAATTTTGCCATATTTAGCTCAATTTCCTCTACAGAAGTGTAATGCCAGAGGAATAGTTGGGATGTGCTGAATTTAAACCGAAAAAAAAGGAGAAAGAAAAGGGCAAGTGATCCCTGTAGAAGAGATGCTACAGTCTTTATAGTATCTATGTTTATACTGATAAAACGCTGGTATTATTAAGGATATTCCTAAAACATTCACAGAAGCTAAGCCATCCATTTTCCAGAGGTTTCATAGTGAAAAGTGTACGGAAATCTCAGAAAACACCTTTTTAATGCGTTCCACGGAAACCAGGCAATGTTTGAAGGACTTGCCCACGACAAAACCCGCGCTCGCAAGGATGCTGCACCTCAGCCTTTGGGTTTGGGGTTTGGTACCCGCACCCAGCGGGAGGAGAGGGGCACCGGGACACCCGTGAGCTGGATGAACAGCAGGGATTTTGCTTTCCCGGGGGTGTTTTTCGCTCTCTGCCCGGTCGGTGCTGCCGGCTCCGGCTGCAGCGAGCCCCGCTCCTGCCACAAAGCAGCGGGGCGGCATCGCTGCCTGACGTCACTCCCTCCTGAGCCCAAATCTGCCCCAAATCGCGGCAGAACAGCGCCCTGCTATTAGCTTTGGTTAATTAGCAGGCACTGGGAGTGCGTGGAGCCCCGCTCCCCCCAGCTCGGAGGGAAGGGCGAGATGACTTCAACACATGGCGGGGGTTAAAAAATACTAAGGAAAAAAAAATTTCTTCAGCTTCCCTCGCTGCTATCAACAGTTTGGAATTTACACTCGAGCTTTACATCATTACCCCAGTCGTTCACAGCTTTTTAAGGCCGTAATGCAAACCACATGCAGAACCGGGCCCTCCCCGGCAGCCTGGGCTGGGTGGGATGGGAACGGGCGGGGAGGGGAAAACCAACAAACACATCCCTTGTCCACAAAGCACAACTCAACACATTTTTCATGCATTGTGGGCTCCTCCAGAAGCAGCAAGCTGTTTAAAAAAAAAATACCTGGCCCAAATTGAGCATTTGCTTGACATGATGGAAAAGTGAGTGCTATTTTCTGTTATATTGCCCCTATTCTACATCAACAAGAATATTTTTTTTTGCTGTTCCCAACTGATTTCACAGTCGTGAACTCCGTTTATGAATTATCTGACACATTTCTTGCAATTCTTCTGACAACAGTGCTCAGTGGAAATTTCAAGGCACCTCTCTTCTGACAAGTAGAAATATCAATATTTGAATAAATTGTGGATTTTAAACTTCTCACTCTGATGCACCACAGCAAGGAAGACTGAATTTTTCTTTTACTGGGTCTAATCCCCTTGAGCCTAAAGGAAGAAATCTGTATGCAGCGTTTCATTACAAGAAAGCTGTACTGAGTGACATTTGAAGCACACATCTAAGTCGACCTGATGAAGTTTACTTCCTTCAAACAACAAATAGCAGCTTTGTATTATTTCCCCTTCTTGGGGGAAAAAAAAAGCAAAAGCATGATGTCTGAGCAAAAAGCCGAAATGTTGATTCACAAATTGACAGGCCAATCTTTAAACAAATGTGTTTCTTGGGGGAAAAATGCAGCTTTGTTCAAGCTGAGCATTTTTCTTGTGCCTGACAGAAGCATTCCGGGGCTGATTAGAAGGAACTTGTTAGGGCTCCGTCTCAGACACTCTGACTCCACTTTTTAACAAGCATGCAAAGAAAACAACATAAAGATAACAAAACATTGTCATTACCATCTATGGGCTCTATTTGGGGCGCTTTTTTTTTTTCCTTTTTTTAANATTTTTTATTTTATTTTAATTCTTAGGTTCTGAAATTCCCTGCAGCTCATCTTGCACCCTGCCCTGGATTTTTGGGGCTCTGTGCTCACCTCCTGCCCTCACCCCCAGAGCTGAGGGGCTCCCCCACACTTCCCAAAATCCTCCAAGGGCTCCAAGTGGGAGCAGCAGTGTGATCCTCATGCCACAGCCCTCCCTGCCTGCCCACCAGCTCTGCTTGCCAACTAATGGAGATCATCAAATAATTTTGTTAATTTGCTTATCAAAGCTTCCAAACAGTCCCAGGGTTGGCCTCATGTTCCCTTTAACTCTTTNTCTGAAGGGTCTTGTGTGCCAAAACCAGGTGAAAAGTCCCAGTTCATCCCCTCTCAGCCAGAAGAACAAGTTTTGAGTCTGTTCTTGATGGCTTTACCCATAAAAATCATCTTCTCCATGATAAAATAATTCTGGCTGAAGTGCACTGGAAAAATTGTCTTAGCAAAGATCTTTCTCTCATAGGCCAGGTTGGACAGGGCTTGGAGCAATCTGGGNTGGTGGGAGGTGTCCCTGCCCATGGCTGGGATGGATCTGGATGGATTTAAGGTTTATTCCAACCCAAACCATGATTCTGGGATTCTATGAACAGCTCAGTAAATGGCAATTCCTTGGTTATGGGAGACGTGTGATGCCACACTATTTACAGACCCCACTGTGCCTCCAAAACTCCTAACAGCAGCAATCAAAGTAATGTCTGATCTGAGACAGCACAAGAAGGAACAAATATGGAGATCTGGGTAGAAAGGGACACCCATGGATCAGGGGATTCCTGGAGGACAAGGATGCTCCACAGGAGGAGCATCAACATCAAGGAAAATGTTTGCCGAGACAGCCAGGAGGAAAATATTCTAATCCAAAATATTTCACCGCGGTCAGGTGTTGCTTGGTTCACACTGATGGAGGAAAGAAATCTGTCCAAAAATATTTTCTAATGAAAGTGAAGAGTTTTGAGGAATTCTGAGAGAAAGTGGGAGGGTGGGTGGGCACATCCTGGAGCTGTGTTTGGCCCTGGGGTGCTCAGAGATGGGCAGGACCTCCCCAGGAACATCTCAAAGAACAGAATGTGCCCCAATGCCAACCTCTCCTCCCTCCAGCTGAAACCTCCTGACCCAACTGCAGAGCTCCTGGAAATACCTGAACTATAAAGACTAAAAAGATTCAGATGGAAAAAAAATTAACTCGTGTCTTCTGACTGAGTACTGAGCATTTCCTGGTGGCCCAGGGCAGATCCTTGGTGCCACTGCTGATGAGAAATGATGCTGTGGGNATTCCTCACCATGTCCAAGACAGACCTGGGTGTTCTCCTGTTGTTCAGTCCCTGGAGGGGCACAGGGCCAGCCTGACACTGCTGCAGATGGAAGNTAATCTTTTACCAAAAACCCCCAGGCCCTGAGTGCTTCATGTCTGCAATTATCACTTTGCTAAATTTAGGAAGAAAACACAAACCTGTGCCTATGTATGGCTCAGAAATTCTCTTGGATTTGTTTGTCTGCCACTAATTCTTGTTTTCACTGTCCTGTAGTTCATCTGATCTTAGTTCTGCAGTTCTGGAGTAGAGCTTTGATAAACCACTGGTTCATCACATCCCTCTCTTCCCTTCAGGAGCACTCTTCAACATCTCTGATGACTTCAAGCCAGGGTAGAACATTTTGAGTCCTGCTTGCAATTTATACCATCAACCAGAAGATCTTTTTTCCTTTCTGCCAGATTTCCATTCTGCCAAGATTCATGCTACNGAAAAACGTTGCTGCTTTCAAGCTCTGCATTCAGCTATTCCCACACTCATTTATGAATATAATGCAAATTATAANGAGATTTTTTCCTTAAATCAAGGAATGTCTTCTCATTGCATATTTTTACCTTTTCCTTTCTTANCTCCCCTTTCTCCCCTCTTTTATCCACTCTGAGGAAAAGCAGCAATCCAGCTCTCTCAAATCACCTTGAGAGCAAGAAAATAGCTGAGCAAGCCTGTGCCCAGCCAAGCCACAGGGCTCCATCCCAGGTGAAGGCAGAAAGACTTTTTGGAGACTTCTGAAGAAATGTGACCAAAATTCTCTTTGGAAGGGGAAAAAAAAGAGCAATTGATGTCAGAAATGGGGCTTTTTTTTCCTCTCCACCTTATGAGAGACAGTAAAACTAGTGTAAAATCAGTGTAACTTAATTGACTTTCCAATGCTAATTTATGCTAATGGAGGTTCTGGTCCATAGTTTTCACCTGGGAACTCAATAGCAATGAGTGATGGCTCCAATTAGTCATTATAATTGTGAGTTGCTAAAGCTAATATTAGTAGAACTACATGACATTCCGGGTTTCTCCCCAAACTTTTCCAATAATAAGTCCTGTTCCACACAGCTGGATCAGGTTCAGCTGCACATGGGTCTCACTTGGGGTTTTTGGGTCATCTCAGCAGGTGCAGAAGGGTTTCCTTCACCAAAATACCACAGGTCCCACAACTGGAATATTTGATGGTTGATCCCCCCTTAGGCAGCTTTAATATCCAATATAAATCAAAAAGCTGAGTATTTTACCTGAGGAGATCCATGCTGGGTAACTAATCCAAGCTCTTTATTCTGTACCTGCAAACAATCAACAACTTTGGCTTGGATGTTTTGGGCTGGGCATGAGGAGCAATTTTGTCTGTCANACACCATCAGACCTCCCAGGATTTTCCAGGAAGGCCCCTGACCTCTCTGTGGGAATTGCAGTGCCNCTGATTTCCCAAAAACTTCAAATTTGAGCTTGGACAAGGCTCTCAGGCACAGGGTGGGGTTGTTGGGGTGTCCTGTGCAATGGGTCCCTTCCAACACAGCACATTCTATGATTCCAAACACACCAAATTAATCCAAATTCTTCTATTCCAATGAACACAAATAAATTATCTTTATGGTACTTCCCTCCCTTGCTTGGCTGGATGTGAAATTTCCCATCACCCAGGAAACATTCTGGTTCTGTGGATGAAAAGTCTCAGTGATGAAAAGTTCCAAACAGTCAAACCTCACGGGGCAGGTTGAAGGGCTGAGGAGAGGGAGCAGGTGGGAATGTTGGCACCTAATCCAGGGCAGGATTTCTGGGGCAGATCAGTGGCTCTCGGTATCTCCAGGACTCGCAGTGGAGAAGCTGATAATGGTTTGATGACAGCCACGAGATGCAATTTGCAACTTCAGCTCCTGGCACCTTCCCTGGTTCGGGCTGTGCCCTCCCCGGTGGGCACTGCTGGGCTCCACGGGAGATTTTGGTGGGTTTTTCACACCAGCCTTCAAANGAGGCCCAAAATAATCACTCAAATCCGAAGTTTTTATTAAATAGAGTTAAAACCTGGCCTGTCTTNAAAGGAGAGTGTTTTGGAAAAGTGCTTTATTCTACTTTGTTTACACTCTGCTCACTGTTTCTAGGAAATGTGGTTTCCTCTGACAAAAACAGATGGAAAATGCGTGGAATGCATGCACTACCTGTGGGCATTTTTCATTTAGTGCTCAGTGTTACCCCATTCACCAACAACACAGGAACCATTGGTCCTGAAGAGGCTTCTGCACCACAACAAATGGATTCATTTTGCAAGACTGTCAATTTATTTCACATTCCTACAAATTATCAGAGTCTTCAAGCCATCCCCTCCACAGACAGCACCAGGCTGTGGTGGCAGGACAGGCTTTATCTCATCCTCTGCCCTCCACCTGTGGTGAAGGTTTGTAAAGGACACCAGAACAGCTCCACCTCTGAGTTACAGGGGTTTTTCTTCATTAAATCAAAATCAAAAGCTGCCACCAGAATGTAGGATCTCAATTAATTAACCATGCCTTTGGACATGGGAGGTGATGATTGCTGTAGAACAGATCTGCAGAGAATCCCAGAATGGTTTGGNTTGGAAAGGACCCCAAATCCCCCCAGTGCCNCCCCTGCCATGGCAGGGACACCTCCCACTGTCCCAATGTCCATTCCCAATGTCCAGCCTGGCCTTGGGCACTGCAGGGATCCAGGGCAGCCACAGCAAATCTGGGAATTCCATCCCAGCTCCCAGGGAGCAATTCCTGCCCAAAATCCCATCCAAACCCACCCACAGCTCAAAGCCATTCCCTGTGTCCTGTCCCTCCATCCCCTGTCCCCAGTCCCTCTCTGCAGCCCCTTGNGGCTCTGGCAGGGGCTCTCAGCTCTCCCTGGAGCCTTTCCCAGGTGAGCCCCTCCAGCTTTCCCTGCCTGTTTCCATAGGAGAGCCATAATCTGCTTATTTCAGTTGCAAAATAAGGTCTGCACTGATTTCCTTATATAAAAGTTCAAATCACACTACAGCAAAGAGTAGTGTCTGAATACTTCCTACAGGTTGAGTTAATGTATTAATACAAAAATAATAATTAAAAATTACAAAAATAAATACCAGAATTCATGTTGATAATAATCCCAGTGGATCTGCTCNTTTTCCAGGGCAGGAGGACCCAACACAGAGCACACAAAACTGTTTTACACACATAACTTATTTCCAGGTTATTGTGTACCTGCAGTTTGATCCAGCAAGGAAAGAGNACCAGATTCTCCTCTCAGAAATCTGTTTTGGAAAGAGTTGTGCTGGAAAATATCCGTGGTGGGGGATGGATGCTGAGGGCTCTCTGTGTTAAGGGGCACTCTGAAATTACCTAAGGCTTTCTCTAGGCTTGTTCCATTCTGTCAGAAGTATTTACTTTCCCAGAGAGCCCTAAGTCAGCTGTGGAAAATGCAGCAAGGAAATTCCTCCAGAAAGGACAAGAAAGAGTGACAAAATCAAGAGGAACAACACTCAGCATCTGCCACAAGCCACTTGATCTGGAGAGGAACAGGAATGTTCCCTCTGCTGGCACTGGGGGATTGCAGGAGAGGAGGAACAGCCAAGTGTTAAAGCTCTTCCTTTTTACAGAGGGCAATTTGATGTTGCTAGAAATAAAGATTTAATTTTTGTCCTCAAGGACTTTTTCCCTGGAAAGCTTTAACAATAAGGAAAGAGAAGGTTCTATTCTTAGCTTATTTTGGCAACTAATCCAATTAGCAACAGTAGTTGATTGGAGAGCCAACCAACTGAAATGAACTTGCCCATAAATCTTATCTTTTAATAACTTCAGCAACTTCCTTGCATTTATTTTTTTTTCCCTGTCTATTTTAGAATTCATGGTTTCCTGGTGAGCTCCCAGTGTCTGAGACCCTCTGCAGCTCGTTTTGGCACTGTGTGACATTGCTGTCACCTCCTTGGAGCAGGGCACTGAGCAGGGGGAGCAGAGATGGCCCAGGACCTTTTGGGTGGGAACCACTCCAATTCACCATTTGNTGGAGTTTTTTTCTCTTTCTGTGCAGTTTTTGGTCTTTTCATTCATTAGAATTTGCTGCCTCCCCCTTCTGTTTCTCTTCATCTCCCCTCTGTTTTTTTGGTTTTTTTTTGTTGTTTTTATCCCAAATTTCTCTCCATCTTCTTTTCCAACCTTGTGAAAAGAACTGTTTCCTAGCATTGTTCCTGCCCTGAAGGATGCCTGGCACCCCTTGTGTCACCTTTCCTGCTCTTCCTGAGCACTCAGAGTAAAGAACAAGGTGTCAGAGCACCTCCAAAACACCCTGAAGGAGGGAGGAACTCACTAATTAGCTGGGAGGGTTTCCCTGGGAGCCNGAGCAGAGGAATGTGCTCCCTCCACCTTCCAGACAGGATATGAGGTTCCCCAGCCTTATCACTCCCCTGCCATGAACAAAGAAATACCTGGTTGAATTTAGGGATCTTTTCTTTATTAGGAGCCCACAGCTAACCTTGAGAATGTCTCTGCAGTGCATTTAAATGTTTCCAAGTTCTGGGTATCCCATGGGCACAGGAAAATATTTTCTAGGGGTTTCTAAAGGATGCAGAAATTTTCATGGAGTGATTTATTTTACACACTTGTATATTTTGTGATTATGGAGCTAAAATTTTCTTTATGAGCCTGTTCCTCATAGAAATGAAATTAATGATTAATNANNGATTCTTTGTAATCACCCTCTCAAAACTTGTTGATAATGCTAGGAGTTGTGAAAAGGATAAGTCAGAAGCCTGTTCCTNATAGAAATGAAATTAATGATTAATTATGGATTCTTTGTAATCATCCCTCTCAAAACTTGTTGATAATTGCTAAAAATTGTGAAAAGGTGGTGATGAATTCTGCAGGGCTCTGTGCAGGGCCTGCCTTTACCCCACACCAGGATTTTTGCATTTTGCTACAGCTGAAGTCAACAATAGCTGGGTTTGGGCAGAGAAAAATCCCATTTATGTACATCATGTATGCACACTGTGCACANCTCCATTAGATTTAATGTCCACACACAGAGTCTGGGAAGTCAGACCTCGAGTTCTGCAGCACCCACAGGAGAATTCCCTGCTGAGCTCCTGGTTCCTCTGTGGCTCCATCTCCCCTCCTAAAGCTGGGGCACTCCTGGGACAAGGACACTGTGAGCAGCTCTCAGGCAGAAATCTGGGTGGAGTTCTTTGAGGCAAAGCTTGAATAACACTCAGTACCCAAAGCATGAGGACCACACACTGAACAATGAGGGGAAAATACAGAACAGAGCTGAATGAGGTGGGGACTGTGTGGGGGGAAAAAATCCTGTTTCTGATTATGGAACACAAGCCAATATCCTCGTGGAAGTGCTCAGGGAGCCCAAGCAAAGCTTTATTGCAGCACCTTTAATTCTAAATGCTTGTCTCTGCCACCTTAAGGGGGTTCCTTGCCTCTCATTGTTTGCATGCTAAAGAGAAGCAGCTGAGAGAAACTAGGCCCATTAGTAAATGAGGAAAGGAAAAAGATTAATGACAATTCAGAAATAACTAGAACTGATTTGACACTGGGGATCTGCCCCAGTTACAGCCTTCAGGGCCAGTCACCAGCACTCCACCAGCAGCACAAACCCAAAAAAAAAAAAACCAGGAAGAAAAGCAGGACTCTGCTGCCACTGGTGTGAACCCTTTAGAAACCAAGTAACTTATTTTTTAATTTTTATGTGTGTTTTGTCAGCCAAATTTTGTGGTTTGGGTTTGAAGTAGGGTTTATCAGTGCTCATTAGTGCCTGAAATTCTCTCTGGGGTCACACCAACCCTTAAAAATGAGGAAGTTTTACTTTTTGCAGGAGTTAGTAAAATATGGAGGTATAAAGAGCTGTTAAAAGGTAATGTGTGGTGCATGGCCAGCATGGACATGAATGCCATATGCATTATTTAGTAAATTGGATGTGCAGCCAATGGCTGGTTTAGAAATAATGAAGTGTGGTGATGGTAGGAAAACTAGCAAAAGGTGCAAAAGTTGATTCTGGTTGATGGATGCAAACAGCAAAGCAGGTGTTGGGTTGGCTCAGTGACAAATGAGGGGGGTCTGCAAGAAATATCTGAGGGAAGCCAAATCAGCAGAGGCTTCATGGTGAGGTGAGTGTGTGTTACAGCAGAGTGAGAAAATGAGGAAAAATACAGAAAAATATACAGAAAAATATACAGAAAAATATACAGGAAAATATACAGAAAAAATCTTAGATTCACAGAATCATTTAGGGTGGAAAAGGCCTTTGAGATCAACAAGTCCAAATGTCAACCTGCCATTGGCAAGGCCACAGCTGATCCATGTCCCCAAGTGCCACATCTGCACACATCTGCAACCCCTGCAATGCCCTGGGAGGGACTGGCCAGGCTGGGAGAAGCTCCCAGAACCCCCAAACTGCCAGGGGGGCACAGGGCAGGTGTGTGCCAGGCTGGGTGACAGGGGACAGGAGCTGTCCCAGCCCAAACCATTCCAGGGCTCTCTGCTGGTGGGAAAAGGTTGATGGAAGTGCTGGGATCCATTTGCAGCTGGGACAGCAGCTGTGTCCCTCAGCTGTGATGAATTTGTGGGAGAAGCAGAAGGGTTGGTCAGGATGAGGCTTTTACAGTCTGAGCTCTGAAAATGATCTTCCAGTGAAGACAGGCCCTGACATAAAATGTCAAACAATATAATTAAGATGGAGAGTTAATGAGCAACACCAGAAGTTGATGGAGATGGAAGAGGAGAAGGAGGAAAAAAAGACAGGAGAGAGCAGGGAGAAAGCACAGCAGGGCTCCAGGTGTTTGGATTTTTGGGAACAAGGTTGTCCAGATTTGCTGTGGCTGCCCCTGGATCCCTGGCAGTGCCAGGCTGGACACTGGGGTTGGACATTGGGACAGTGGGAGGTGTCCCTGCCATGGCAGGGGTGGCNCTGGGTGAAGTTTTAAGTTCCTTCCCACCCAAACCAGTCTGGGATTCTGATTCCCCTCCCTTCCTGCAGGAACACCAACCCTCCCAGCTTCTGTTTTCCCAGGGCCACATCCAGGGTGGGCATCCACAGCCTCTGCTCCCAGATCAAATGGTTCCTTTTCACACCCTGGGGATAATGAGGAGCCACTCCTGTGCCTTGGCTGGTTTCCCTTGATCTGCACCGTGCTGTACCAGCTGACAGGCAGAGCCTTTGTGGGGATAAAGGTGGTGAGCAAAGTGCAGGGCTGGGAGGACAGCTGTGCTCCACAGCAGGGACAGGCAGAGCTCCTGTGGCCAGAGCAGGAGGGGAGAGAGCTCCTGCTGCCTTCTGAGCAGGAGAGAAGATGGGCAGAAGGATGGAGAGGGGAGGATGCTGCAAGCCTGGCACCCAGGGAAAGAATTCCTCCCTTTACTGGAGGAATAATAAATATTTGGGGTTAAGGCAGAAGAATTTGCCTGTGACATGAAAATGATTCATTCAAAGGCACAGTGACAGTGACAGAGCCCAGGGCTGGCACCAGTGGCCTCACCCCAAACTTTGGAAGCTGATGTTGGGCTTTGCTCACATTCAGTTCACTTCAGAGCAAACCTTCAGCAAGAGGGGTTCCAGAGAGAGCCCAAGGTTGAGGAAAACCAGGCAGGGGACAGTGACAGAGCTGGGACAGCTGTCAGGCTGAGAGCTGGGGCTCTGTGTGTGGGGAAGGACTCACACAGAAAGGAAAAAAGGGACCAAACCCAGGCAGAACCGGGTGAACAGCAGGAAGGAAAGGACAAGAGTCAGCACAGCACAAAAAGTGAAATTCCAAGGCCTAAGGAAAGAAAACAATCCTTAGGAGAAGCCTAAGGCTGACCAGGTGAGAATGAAAAAATGTCAGGTGACCAAGGTGATAGAAAATGAAAAAAACTGCTACAGTGTTAGCAGTGGAACAAAGATAACAAAATCCAGAGCTGGGGAAGTGAATGGATGGGNAAATACTGAATCAGAGGAATTCTGGGCAGAACTAGAGAATGAGGGAGTCTGGACAGAGCCAAGGTCAGAGGGGTCACTCTGGGGGCTGGCAGGTGCTTTGTAAGAGATTTTTTAAAAGTGCACTAAAAAATAAGAAATGAGGAGAAGAAAAGGGAGAACACAGTTGGACAAAAGGAAGGGAAGAAACAGCAGGAAGCAGAAAAAACCAGTGTAAGGAGTAAATAAACAGAGAGCCCAGGGCTCCAGCCCTGCTGAGGGAAGAGCCTGGGCAGACATTAGGGAGAACTATTTTCCTGTCCAAAACTCCTGCCCTTATCATACCATTAGAAATGTAATTTCTTAGGCTGGATATGAGTCTGTAATGCAGCACAATGTGATTTGAGGGCTGGATTGAACATTGAGATTTCTAATTGCAGCACAGTCAGAGCAGAATTGCAGCCAGCAGGATATTCCCACCCGTGTTTTCCCCCAGAGACCCCCACAGGGGGGTTCACAGCCCTTTTTGGGGTTTGCAGGGCCCCCCACCCTGCTGGTCCTGGCACAGGGTCCCCTCCTGCCCATCCCAGCTGCTGCAGATCTGACAGTGCCACTTAAGGAGCCATCACTCAAACCCTTTTTGAGAATAAAAAGGGCTTTCACAGCATTTGTTTTTCACATGTCACACACCATTAAAGACCTGAAGGTTCCTACACCACGTGGTAACAAAATCGTGGTATGTAAAAAATACTAACTTGTAGAAAGAGAAATAACCCTAAAAATAAAGATAACCCTAAATAACTCAAGCTGAATTAACCCTCACCTTCTATGAGTCTAAATAATTGTCACTCACTCAGCAAAATGTGGGACAAATCCCAGGGTTTGAGTGTTATATTGTTCCCCTTGTTTAAATTTATTTATTTATTTTTTTTAATATACAAAACTTAGAAAAGTAAAACCCCTCCTCCTGGGAAGGCTGCCCTAAATGCCCTAATTTCCATGCATGCCACCCTGATGACTTCACTGCTCCTGCAGCTGAGGTTCAGGAGGTGTAACTAAAAGCAGAGCTTTTAGGGGTTTTTAGTACAACTTCCTCAGCCCCAGCCCAAAAATCCTGCCAGCCTGGGGAGCAATTAGAGAGATCTGACACCTTCCAGCCCTCACCTCCAGCCAAGCCAACACCCTGCACACTTAGCCTGCCCTTTTTTTTTTTTTTTTTTTATCCAATTTCAGCATGTTCAGTGTACCAATAATGCTCTGATGCATTTCACTCTTGGCTGCATACAGTGAGATTGCTAATCAGGATTACTCGATTCAGTCAACACTGATTTCAATAAAAAGACAAAAAAAAATTATCATAAATATAGAGAAAGTGCTGGCGGCGGTGACAGGTGATTAAAATCTCATTCACTTGGAATCAGCCTGATTCATGGTAGTGGAATAGAGGAAGTCTTCATATCAGCAGCAGATGATTATTATCTCACTCACTCCAAGTCACTTCTGATTGCACATGCACACACAAACTGGCACAAAGTAGATTCATGAACAACAAATCATCATGCAGGGGTCTGACCTCCTTAAAATGAGGCTTTGTATAATAATTCTTGAGAAACAAGCAGATATAGGGGGGATAATGCTAATTTACTGAGTAGGCAAAACAAGCAAGCTCCCATTAAACACCCAGCATGGAGAGGAAGCAAGGAGATGCCAATAAATTCTCAGTATTGAGCTGAAATACCCAAGATTAATTGATTTAAAGTGCTATTTTCATCTGTTTGAACACCACCCCAAACATGAAAATGAAGTATTCAAAGTGCTGCTTCAAACAAACAGTGAAAGATCCAAACAGCAAGATTTCCCAATGTTTTAATGTGAGAAGTAAAACTTCCCTGGAATATGATTTTCTTCAGTTGTGGGCATGTCCCTGGCTGTACTTTGAGGGCACAGATAAATTCAGTGCACTGGTGAATTTTTATCTCTAGGTTGGATATCAGGGAAAGGTTCTTGTACCTACTCCTCAAGGAGCAACACCTCCCCCTTACACAGGGCACAGATAATGCATTAATTAGAGACTAAACCTGCTAATCACAGAGCTCTTTTCTTCAAACAACACAAACTGTGAGTGTTCTCACACCAAGGAGCTCCAGCCATACNGCAGGAAGTGACATCTTCAAAAACAAGTCCAACTTACAGTGCAAAACAATGTCTTGTCCTGCCACCATTAACTGGGAACACTTTCAGATAAGTGTATGTTATCTGTTTATACTTAAACCCCTTAGAATCTCAAAAAATAGTGAAATAATTGCAATTCATTAATCTAAAAAAATAGTGAAATAATTGCAATTCGTTAATCTAAAAAATAATGAAATAATTGCAATTCATGAGTGCACCCTCCCCTGGCTCTGTAAGATATGAAGTGTCCTCTCAGACCTGCAGTACAGCAGCAAGTGCTGGGCAGAAAAAGCTTATGCAGAACAAAGTTAAACTATTGCAGGTCTTGCTGCTGCTCTGAAAGAGGTTTTTTTTCTTTTTTTTTGAGATTGACAGTGCAATCAAAGGCAGCAGCAGTGGCAGTGTCAAAGTGCAAGTCAATAGCTTGGTTAGATGTTGTCTGACAGAAATGAGGAGCAGCAGTGGGAGCCTCCCGTGGATCCCAGGTGCTCCCAGCAATCCCAGGCTGGAAAACCAGCGGGCAGNAAGCAAGGCAAGGTGTTGGTGAGCGTGGCCATGGCTCAGAAAATCAACCTGCAGGAAGGGAGAAATTTGGGGTGGCCACCAGCAAAACCTGCTGGAGCCATCTGGGCTGTGTCAGGCTGGCACAGGGGAGCTGGCCAGGGGAGGAAGTGACCCAGTAGCCCCAACACTGGGGACAGATAATGCTCAATTCCCTGCAGTGTCTGCATCTGATAACCCAATTATCCCCAGTCTATTTTTTCAAAGTCTCTTTGAACCTGTGACCCACTACAAACAAAATGTATTTGTGTTGTTCTTAACTGCTAAACTCTGAAACAACAAAGGGCTTGGGGAAGAGTTGCCAACTTGTGTATTTCTTCAAGGCCTCCAACAATTACATTTCCATCAATCCAGTGCATTATTTTTAAACAGGGGTAGTTTTTGATCTGGAAGAAGTTGAATGGCAAAATACACTGTTCAGGATTAAACCCCCTCTGACTAAGCAGAAATAAATGAAGCCAGGAAACACTCTGCTAAAACATTTAACATAAGTTAAAAGTGACACTTGTTATGCAGCAAATGTCAGTCCAGCTGCTTTTGTTATTTATTAAACAGCACTTTTATTTTGGGCAAACACATCAACTTGTTTAACTACTTCTTGGGACAATTTATTCCAGTTATACATATATATATAAATATATGAATAAACACCATTTTCTTCTGGAGGGGACAGTTTCTGGCAGGAAAGAAGTTAGAAAAAGCAGCACTTCTCCAAGGTTGCTCTTACAGCAACTACACACACCAGAACTTGCTCTTACATTTATTCATCTATTTTTCTACCTCCTCCTTTATCTTTTTGAGAATGAACTGGGTTCTTTACACTTCTGTGCCACACTCTCAGCTGGAGNAATCCACATCTTAAAGAGTGGAACACATCGAGTTTATACCTGCAGCTAATTAAGGCTGGGATTATTTGGGAGCTCAGATGATGTCATGCCAAGCCAGAAGCATCTTTCCACAACCAGAACCCAGGAGAGCCAAGTAATCTGAAAATTATACCACAGGAATCATAGGTAATCAGCAGGGCTGTTAATCACAACAGGGCAAATTAAGGGAGAGCTCCTTCTGCTGACTGGGAGCTCTCCTGAAACCACAGAAAAACACAATAAAAACCCCAGGGTTGAACCAATGGTGCAACNTGGCTCGACAGGCAGAGAGAGACCACAAGGAGGAGTTGCAGTGGTTTGTAAATCTAAATTATTCTGGAGTTTCAATGGCACCTAAAGGAGGCATGGGGCACAAGCAGCCCTNGGTGTAAATGAGATTGGAAAAACCCCTGAGGGGCTGCCTTCACTCCAGGAGCCAGGCACACATGGGATGACCCACACAGACATGTAGCACACAGAATAAAATCTTCTGCCACCTTCAGAAGCTGATCAACTGCTAATTCTGCCATATGTTCAAGCATATTCTGTTACATTACTGCCTTCAGACAAGCTCGAGGAATAGGGGGAATGTGTGAAAACATCCATGCTGTGCCAGTAAGTAGTTATTTTATGTTTGTAATTTTAGTTTTACTGACTTTGGGCCTAATCCAGTTCAGGGAGCTCTCCTTCCTTAGAGCACTGGGAGGGGTTTTGGGGTTATGGGGGCTGTTTGGTGTGGAGGGAATCCAGCATTCCCTGTGGGATGTGCATGTCCCAGGGGCAGGGAGGGTGACCAGAGCCTGTGGGGTGGGAGGGCTGGTGGGACACACAACACTGCTGGACCTCTCCAGGCTGTCCTAAACACACAGCTCCTCCCAGAGCAGGATTTTGGACATGGCCTGAATGAGCTTGACCAACAACCTCAGAGGAGACCCCAAGTGGAGCCTCCAAGGGTTGTGTTCATGTCAAATAAAACTCCACTCTTGCTCATCCAGGGGTGTGTCTGTGGAGGCACACAGGGCTGGAACAGGATGGGTTTTAAGGTCTGGTCCAAACCANAGCATTCCATGATTCTCTGACAAGCAGGTGCAGGGCTGATGGTGGGTGTGCACAGGTAGGAANCCACACCCTGGGTGTCCACGAGTCCCATCAGCTGGGGACAGCCAGCCTGGCCCCCCTGCCAGGGCAGGCCAGCCCAGCACTGCCCAGCAGGGCATCCCTGGGCTTTCCTCCAACACCCCAGCACAGGCACAGCTCCCTTCTCCCAGGAAATGCTCTGGGTCCCACCAGGCTNGAGACTGGATGGGATTTAAGGTCCCTCCCAACACAAATTATTCCATGATTCTATAATCAACACTTGGAAGTGAATGAGGAGAAGATGAAATTCCCCAGNGATGCAGGAGCCCTGACTGTGTGAAGGTAAAGTGTTGGAAAAGCTGCAGGNGGCTCTCCAAAGATCTCAGAGATGGTACATGAGGTAATTCATTTCACTTTTCCTGTGGTTTGGGTGCCAGGGAGCTGATCTGCACAGGAAGGACAGCAGGGAAACCCACACGAGCACAGCTGGCTGAATCATCCTCTAGAGCTCCACAGGCAGCAGTGGTGGAAGTCACACTTAGATCACTTCCCAGAGAGCAGAAAACTTGCACACACAAAAATAGCAGGTAATGAGATAAAAAGTGATTAAATGTGAGATGCTTTAACTCTTTCTGAGCCCAGGTCATAGCCATGTTTCTGCATCCTCAGCTTTAAAAAATTTGTAAGATCAGTGAGACCACCACTGTCTTCACTGCTGAAATTATTTTTTTTTGTCCTAGAAATCTGGTCTGGCAAGCTGGGCTGCCATAAGTAAATACGACTNTTATGCATAAAAAATGACATCAGGCACATCTCAGATTGTCACAGGAAGCACTCAGAGCTGCAGCTCCAAGGAAAGCTCCCACCCAAGGAGCCAAGGCAGGGAAACCTCCAATCTCNCCGAGCCCCACGGATTCTGCCGCAGCCACTGCAGCGACCGCAGCTTCGTTTGGGAACCCTAATGATGCTCCAGCACGGTAAACCACTCATTTCCATCCCATCCTGGGCTTCAGTTTGGTTTTCAGCTGCCTTAGTCCCTCCTCAGCCTGGAGAACCACATGGCCAATGACTCTGTTATCCATGGAGATTGAGCTGCTCATGCACAGGAACCGCTGGGATTTTTCTGTGTTTGCCTAAATTTTTTCAAGCTCACTNCTCGCACTGGAAGAGTCTTTGGGCTTTCAACACAAGTGCAACTCTCCCTTATTTAAAGTCATGTTTAATTAGTAATTATTTATTACCTTTTCCTCCTGCACACTGGAACGAGCCCTGGGTAAATAAGTCGAGCTTTGCGTTAAACCGCGCGGCCTGAACCGCGAGCGGGGATTTGGTAAACTCAGCTTGCTGCTAAAAAAGCAAACGATTCCTTCAACACAAACAAGCCCAGTCAGAGGAACCAAGCCTTGCCAGACTGCTCTTCATTATGGCCACGTCTCCCCCAGCACTCCCAGTTGGAGGGGATTCCAGCAGCTTTCCACAGACAAATAAACAGCAAATACTTATGGGGGACAGCCTTGTAGAACTGATTCCTTAATCAACAGTTAAAGAAGCAAATTGGATTTGCCCTATCACAAAAAAATTAATTCCAGATTGCAGCTATTGTCTTAAGTACAAGAGAGTTGTCTTGTAGGTTTGGCTGGATAATTTCATTTTAAAAGTATCTCTAAAATTTGCCATCCCACGGGGTTTGTGGTTTTCTCCATCATTATATAACTGTAAACTTCTGGATGTTAAAGACTGGATAATTTCTTTCAGATGGCCTGGCCTCCACAACACTTGGATGCTATGGATGAGAACCAATTAGTTGCCAGGAGTAACCAGCAAGGGCTCGAAACAAGACAAAATGCGAGAAAAGGCGTAACAAGTTTTCGATTGAATAATTTTTTCCTAGTTACTTAACACTTTCCATTCAACCTTTTATTTCAATGCCTTGTAATTAGGCTGAAGAATATTTCTTTTCACTTAGTCCAACACCAAGAAAAAATTTGCTGTTAGCTTGGAGTACTTGACAGAGAAGGGGTGACATGGGTTTTCCTGATATTGCCCTTCATTTTCCCTTCCTTAATGCATATTTTAGTATTTTTAAAATTCTTGTTTATTTTTAAGGTTTGCGCTTGTAAATTTTCTATATTTTTTAATTTTTTAATTTTTGTTTTTCAATTTTTGCATTTNATTAATAAGGAATTTGGGCTCAGTTCTGCCCCCCTCCCTGAGCTAAGCAGAATTTCACAGAAGCTCCATGAGAGGAGGTCAGGCCCCAGTGAAGCAGATCCCTATTCCCATGTGGATGGTTCCCATGTGTACCCAGACTATATCCAGCTTTTTAAAGTG
>OAMK01000074.1:491587-496587 GCA_900205225.1 Saxicola maurus maurus | reverse complement strand
ACGCCACCCCGGGCTCCGTGGCCTTCTGCTGCCTGGGAAACTTCTGTTTTGCTCAAAGTATGGCAGAATTTTTTAATCATTATTATTGTTGCTGTTATTNTTNATTAGTTGCTTTTTTAATTTGCCTCCAGCCCCACCACCTGGAAATCCCCGAACCCTGTGGAACAAACACCTTCCCTTTCCCCCGAACAAATGCTGTTTACACTCTGGCTATTTTCCATCTTGCAGAAATAAGGGGAGTTTGTTCAACAGCAAAATAAAGCCTAGAACGGAGCCAGCTATGTTCTGTCAGAGCTGAGCTGATCCACCGAGGAACCNGCAAGTTTTCCTCGGCTTAAAACATTAAAGAACCAAAACAGTTAACAGCAAACTCGCATCTCGTAAAGCCCAGAGTGCCCCTCAGCCTGTAAAATTCCCCAGCTCCAGCTTTTTTTTTTTTTTTTTTTTTTTTTCAGTTACATCTTTATTTTAACAGGGCATTAATAATGCCAGTACAAGGTTGTGCTGTACAGGTTTGACCACAGCCGTTTTTGCGAGATTTGCTGTTAAGATAAACAAGCTGGGCTGGCAGCGGGACCCGCGTGAATGGCTCTCATTTTCCTGAGCTCCGCCGGGGCTGCCAAGCGCAGGTTGAGCTCCCGCGTCCCCTTCCCCTCGCCCCGCATGTCAATCACCCCCTGGCATCCCCGGTGACAATTTCCATCCTCCCAGCCTGGAATTTCCACCTCCTCCAGCCCGGCAAAGCGCTCCCTGCTCAGCCCTGCGAGTAACCCAACACCGGGGCTGCTCCCACCCCCGGCCCCCCGAAATCTCTCTGCGTTAGCAACGGAGCCTTATTAAACCCATTTCTACCACTTTGTGTTTCACAGGTTGTTTTTTTTAATTATCTGCTGTCTGAGAGTAATTATTTACTTCCTGGAAGCTCACGTACCAGAACTCTGAGTTTGAAAGATTTTTCCATAACCTAATCCAATTCATCAAAGGCATCCTAACAAAATTACAGGCTCTGGCAGTATCTTTGCTTTTCACCTGATAAGGCTGCAGCAGAAGCCCGGGATGGTTTGTATCAGGGTCCCTCCTGGAGTATAGTTTTTGACAGCTTTGCTTAAATCCCTTCCCCCCCTTTTCCTCTCTCACAAAAGCACGGAATTTTATTATTCCCTCCTCCTAGAGCCGTGCAATGCTTTGGGCTTCAAATAATCAAGNATTAGATGGGGAGGGGAAGCGGTGCAGGAGTCTCACCCAGCTCGTTTGGGATTTCCTGGGGAACAATGCTCTGGGAGCCNTCCCCCAGCGCATCCCAGGTATTCCCACAATTTCCTGGGCTGCGGGTTTGGAGCAGGGATTACGAGGGAGCGATGTAAATGCCGTGACTCAGATGACCCGAGGGAAAGAAAGCAGAAGGGAGAAGGAAGCACGTCCAAAGTCCTGGTTCTGGGGTGTGGGGGAGCTCGGAGGGGCTGAGTTACAGAGATGACTTTGATTTGCTTTTTCTGCTCTGTTTTTATGTGTATTCAAAGCCCCGGCGTGTGCCGTGTCCTCGTTTGAACAGGTGAGAGGTGCTGGTACCTGCACGCCTCAAACCCCAATCCAGCTACCCCTGTCTGCAAACAGATCCCTCGCAGCTAAACCCATTAATCTACAATAAACCACCTTCTTAAGGAGGGAAAAAAATCAATGTCGGGTTCCTGATGGCAATTTTTTCCAGAACTGGTTACCCAGGAAAGTCGTAATTTTTTAATATACTCTCAACTTGGTAGTGCCAATAGGATGCTGAAAGCAAAAGAGCAGCTGAGCTATTTTAAGGTCTGTTCTTCCAGCAGTTTGGTGCACATCTTAAAGAAAAATAAGAATTAAAAAAAAAAAAAAAAGACACCAAACTGCTCTGTTTTCATTGCATTATGCAGATGAAATGACAAGTTGTCATTTAAGAAGTTAATAAACAGTCACCATTTTGCAGGTTATCCAAATGCTACTGAATAGAAAACCTTGGATCCCTAAATGATGTGTAATTAAAATTATTTAAAAAATCCTCCTTGACAGGCCAGGGCTTAGCCAAAATGTAAATGACATTAAAGAAGACAATGAATTTAATTTTATTTAATGTCCCTTTTTGCAGATCCTCATTTACATAGCATTTTTAACAAAAGCGTTGACCTTATAAATGCTGGCATTTGTACAGCTTCTGCAGAGTTGGATTTAATCATGCTTTCGCAAAGCCATAAGGGAAAAAGCTTTAAGTTCTCTGGTTGGATATGGAGTAGGAATAAAAACATTGGGACTGGTCAAATGTTTATCCTCCTTGCTTCTGAAAACAACCTGACAAGAAGATGTAAAGGTCTAGGGAATAACCCATTGCTGTTTGTAAGGCTTGGTAATAATCATACATAATCGTTTGGAAATATAGCTAATAAAAAATATAATGAGTGTTCAGCAAAATCGGCATTAGGCCCAAATTACATGATATTAATACTTGAACAGGTGCAGAAAGGCGCTTTAAATGAGGTAAATGAATAAAATGTCCCAGAGCACAACTGTGTGCACTGACAAAAAGTCAATCACATGAATAATTCAGCGGCCGGGACTGCCAGCAAAGGTCAGCGGCTCTCACCTTTGTGACGGGAAGTGAAAGGAAACGCTGCTGACGAAAAAAAAAAAAAAAACCGAAAAAAAAAAAGATAAGGTGGGGGCGGCAAATTAATTGAACAAAGTGGGAGCAACAGCTTTTAACAGTGTAACTTTACTGCTGACAAAAAAAAAAAAAAAAAACCAAAAAAAAAAAAGCCCCTCGCCCTCCAGCCGCCGCCACAACCCCGCCGAAGGTGTAAACTTGGAGTAGGGGGGAATTAGAGCGCTGCACGGGCGAGCCGGCGGCGGAAAATAAATAAATAAATAGATAAATAAATAAATAGATAAATAAATAAATAAATAAATGCAATACTAATAAATAAAAGCCAGTGCGAACAGCCAAGTGGTTTAGGGAAAATAATCCGGAATTACAGCCAGGGAAAGGTTAAGGGGGGGTGGCTACCAGCAATGTCAATAATCCCCCAAATCTGAGGTCAGGCAAAAGGTATTTTAAGAGCCTACGGGATTGAAATTTTGTAACAGCTGTTAAATATGACAAAACTTCTTATTCCCCCAAACTACAGCTATTCCAAACTCCGTACGAAAGAAATGGGATAAGCAGATGTCTGGCTCCCATACAGGAAAGTAGGACACCCTTGGAATGATAAGTCTCCTGAAGTCTGTAGAATAATGCCAGGTTTGCTGGGGAGGGGGATGCACTGCCCACCGAGGTGCCAGCGAGCAGTGGGGCTGTGCTGGTGCCATCTGGAAACGCTCTGCCCTGAGCCACCGGCACCCAGAGCCACCCCCTGCCCCGGGGACACCCCCAGCAAGGCACTGGGAAGTCAAGGCTCTGGCTCTGAGCAGGAATTTCCATCCCTCCCCAGTGAAATATCTGCTGGTGGCACGGAGGAATGGTTCTAGCCCAGAGTGTGGTTTTGGTTTAGCAGTTACAGCGGCATCCTGTAATCATTTACAGCCCTTGGAATGTATGGGTGAAATAGGAGAGATTTATCTGTTCATAGTTGTGATATGTAGACAATGGGTGTTCCTAATGAGGAACATCTGCTTTTGTGTTTTCCCAGAAAACATTATTCCACTATGAAAATGATACTCCCATCCTTTTCAGCAACACCGCAAAGAAAATATGGGCCTTTTCCTTTCTTTTATTTGCTTTTCTTTGGGTCAATCTAATTTCCCAGGGACACTTTTTCTGTGGCATCTTTTTACTGACTGCGCTGCAATTTACNGTGGGTTTGTTCTTTAACACGTGAGGTACTGTGCTGGAGGAGCAGCCCCGAAATGCCAGCAGATACTTCAGTGTGGACAGTAATAAAAGCCTCCCTGCTCAGCCCTGCTCCGTGAGAAACATCCAGGCCACGTAAATAAAAATTCCCAGTGAATTAAAAGGTCGCGGAGGCTCCCGACACCGAAAACCGCTTCCAAGGCCTCGGGTTTGGCTTTTGCATTTCCAGCCCACTGCAGGATTCAAACATAGAATTACACAAGTTTATTTAAAATATCAGCGCTGCTAATAAATTATCACTCCCGAGGTGCATAAGGGTTTGGNTTTTTCCTTCTGTTTTTTGGGTTTTTTTAATCCCAGTGCATAAACAATTCCGACTAGCGCGGAGTCTCCTAGTGTGGGCTGGAAGGAATGGGTGGCCATAGATCTCAATTCAGGATTGAATTATTGGTTCATATCCTGAGGACAAATATGCCTTATCTGGTCAAAAGCTGCTAAATGTATCCAAAGGACAAAAGGATCTAGTGAAGCATACTGGATATAATTCTTCTCTTTTTTTTTAAGCCAACTACCCAAGCGACTCCACTTCCTATGGGAAACTGTAAATTGACCCCCAGATGTGATGGGGAAAGGTTGTTCCGTGATGCTCAGGAGGGAAATGCAAGCCTGAAATCCAACCCTGACAACAAATTCAGGCACCAGACTCCGAGCACATGGGCCGAGCGAACGTAAATATCGGGGATTTCAAATCCAGCTCAGCGGTTCCAGAGGGCCAGGGCTCCTCCAGAGCTTCCCCCAGCCACACTTCCCTCCTCTGTTTGCTGCAGGAGCAAGCATCACATCCCACAGCCCCTGCAAAACCCGGCTGGAGAGGCCAACCGGCCTCCCCCGAGCTCCAGATCCTCTGACATGAGAAGTGACAACTCTCTTTAGCAGGCTAAAATCCATGCCATCCTCATAAAGCCCAAATCTTGAAAATTCCTAATGCAGAGGGTGATTAAAATTGCCATAAAATTGTCCTGTCTTTAAATTTAGAAGCACAGCAGATTTTTCATCAATAATTAAGATCACTAAAGCATTTATGCTAGGCATAAATGGAGTTTCAATCTTCCTTATTCAAATAAACATGATAAACCCATTAACCAAATGTTTTCTGATTTTTTTTTTATCTCTTCTCATGCTGCTG
>OAMK01000074.1:466587-486587 GCA_900205225.1 Saxicola maurus maurus | reverse complement strand
CTCTGCTCCTTTATTCGGNGCTAACGAAACTTATAGCTGCCTATGCCAGCCTCTTAATTACACCACTACAGCGATTTCCGAAAACATTTAGCCGCTGTATACAAAGGAAATAAACCCACATTGTCAACTCGAGAGCGCTCCGGAGTTTAAAAGGCTGCTCTGTAACCCAGCGAAATAATTATTGAAGGGTACGACGCCTCCGTCTTTGTCAGAGTAATTGTACTTGGCCTGTCAGCTCTGCTTTTCTCCGGGAGGAAATCCCACTATTTCACTCCTGGAGGCTTTTGCATCCAGCCCGGCTTTAGGCAGCAGAAGTAGAAAGTTTCTGCGGGGTGGGAGCGCGGCCGAGCGCGCAGCTTGCGCGGGGCCCACGTTGGCCCGGGGGACTCTCCTGGCCGCGCCTCGGGNGCTGCAAAGTTCCCAAAAATAATGGATGTGGGCAGGCTGGCCTCGGCCGGCAGTGCAGAACAGGCAGCGGTGTTACAGCCCGGCAGACTGGGGGAATGGTTTTAATTTCCATCGCTGGGATCTGATTTCCAGAACACTGGAAATTATTCGCTATTCTCACCTTCCTCCCTATTCCTCCAAAAGATATTTAATAAATACCAATTAAAAAAAAAAAAAAAGTAGTGAAATTCTCTCCAGAAAAAAAAAATTAAAAATAATGCAAAAATAAATAAAGTTGATTAAATCCCAAGCTCTGTGTCTGTAATTGCTGTGGTGCAAAGCTGATAACACGTAGTTATCATCGGAAAAGTTGACCAAGACAGGTTAAATAATTTAATAAGGAACTGCTTGTAATTATGTTATTTACAAGGTATGACAGAGGTTTGAGGAAGAAACAGAAGCTGATCTCAGGGAAATGGACGGGTTTGGGTGACCCCTGGAGCATGGAGTTTGAATTATGGAGATGGGGGGCTGAGAGGTGAATATGGACTAGAGGAGAACAAGATGACTTTTCACCTCAGCACATTTAACTTTTAAATCCAAATAAACGTCTCGCGTTACTGGATGGCCGCGTTATAAAAGAAAAAGGACTAATCCCGGCCAGTTTCAGAGAGTGGGGAAGGGGCTGCCCTTTCCTCACAGAGAAAAAACATCGCCAAAAAAAAAATAAAAGTTACAGAGGGGGANAAGTGCGTTTAAAAATAAATCTGGGTAACTCGGTGGGATTTTTTTTCCCTTTTCCTTTCTCCCTCGCTAAATTAATTATATCAAACATCTGTTCCCATGACGTGGTCCTCGATGCCACACACACCACTGAATGATATCAACGCTGCCTCGAAGAGCAACAACACACTTTTTTCGCTTTCCCAAATATCCTCCGGTAATCGGGATCTCAGTCAGCAGCTACCTGATCTACCCGCTCAGGTAAATTAAAAGTAGGCGCGCTCCGCCGCTTTGCTCGCCCCCCACCTTTCCACGCAAGGGCAAAAATACAAACTTAGGAACCCGCGTGGTAAGAAAAGCGTAAACTTTCTCACCTGTTTGGTCATGGAGTCTATTAGCCGAACGTACAGGTCCTGCTCTGTCCTAACTCCTGCGGAGGGAAAGCACAGACAAATTCCGATCAGGATTTCGGGAGCGAACCCCCCCAGTCCCACAAGGAAAGGATGAGGTCAGGCAATTAACCGCAGCGGGCAGGGATCGGCCCCGCGCCGGCTTCAGGAGAAAATTCAAAATTTCCCAAAAAAAAAAAAAAATTAATAATGATAAAAATTAGCCAGGAATCAGCGGATGCTGGAGTTGTTTGAGCCCGGCTCTCGGGGGGCCGTGGCCGAGCCAGCCCCCCCCGGCCGCGGCCCCACGGCCCCGGGGAACACGCGGGACCCGGGGCGCTGGCGCTGCGCGTCCCCCCGCGGCTTTTCCGCGCCCGAGGAAGCGGCTCCGCCGGGCCGGGGCTCCGCTCTGCCCGCTCGCCCCATCCCAATAATTACCATCAATTCCCAAAACTGAAAAAAAAAAGTCCCTTAAAAGTGCCGCTGTGCCCGAGCAGCCATCGATCCCCTTTTTTACTTTCCACTTCAAGCCCAACCGGTTAATCATGTGAAGTACCATTGACTTATCGATCCTTTATGTTTTGTTTTCCTTATATGCCAAGGAAAGAGCCNTGTTTACACGCGTGTAATTTTAATCTCGAAATCTTTATATCCTTTATCCCCCTGCACCCCCCCAANAAAAGGCCTCGGAAGGAAAACCAGACTTTTCAGCGGCACACGGACGCTCAAAAATGAGAGAACGACAACTTACCATTGCTATACAATAACTGAAGTTTATAATGAATCCCATTGTTAGTTTTTTCATTGTTTGGCTCCTGCAAGCAACGATAAATAATTACATTTAGCATGAAAAATATCGCCCTCCTCCTGCTGCCCATTTTCTCGTCCCTGAAGCGGCTCGGAATTAACAGTTTGCAGAAATTCAGCCCACGGTCACCTTTTTTTTTTTTTTTTTTTTTTTCTCCTGGTGTGGAGCGCTGATGATGTCATTAGCTCGGTGCAAATATGTCATGTTTTGCCGTTTTCCCGGTGTTTAAAATAAGTCGGGCTAAGTTTCTAACCCCGGGGTCTATTCGGAGCGGCCGTGAGACCGGGGGGAGCCGCACGTGGCGTGGGCGCCGCTGGAGTGCCGGGAGAGCTGCCGTGCTGGGAATGAGCTCTGCTCCACTCAATTACGCTTAAAAAATTGAAAAAAAAAAAATAAGAGAACTGGCAGACTTACTTTCTCTTTCTCCACAAAGTCCACAAAAGCTGTTCTCTCAATCTCCACCGGCTGTCCCTGCCTGTCGTACAGAGCTAAGACGAAGTGGAAAAAATTGGATTTTCTGAGATTGGAAGGCGGCTGTTTCTCGAAATGTGCCCGAGCCAGCCCCACGCCGCTGCGGGAGAAAACAAGACAAGGCGTGGGTGAGAGCGGCGGGAAGGGGCGCGCAGGCTCCGCGGCCGCGGGGGGATGCGGGGGGATGCGGGGAGCGCGGAGCGGCGCGGAGCGGGGAGGCTGTAACTGATACGGGGCGGGCGGGGGGGGGGGAGTTAAGGGGGGGGGATTTACGGCCGGGATGAGAAATACAGGAGGAGAAAACCGCCGGGAGAGGATTTGGCAGACGTACCTTTGGGCGGCCGTGTTAGCATCCACTACCCCAGCAGTATGCATCCATGAGCGGACGGGGTTCATCCCACTGCCCAGCGGTTCTTCTTTCATGGTCGTCCCACCTCTTGGTATATTTTCCTGAATCCCAAACATTAAAACAAATTTGGGCAAAACCAGCTCCTAACCAAAAGGGGTTAAAATTGAGGGAAATGTCAGATACGGGGTGGGTTGGTTGTTGCTTGATTTTCTCTCTCTCTCTCTCTCTCTCCTTGGCGACTGGAATATAAGAGATGACTTTACTCCCTGTGATCAGTAGGAGAAAAGCTCAGTTCAAGTCTTGCTTCCTTCTTCAATCTGTCCTGTATTGGCACGACATAAACAATTTACTGAGTACTTCTGTGCGGCGAGTTGGATGGCGTTCCAGTTTGGTGGTTAAAAAAAAAAAAAAAAAAAAAAAAAAAAAAAAAAGAAGGAAAAAGTATAACTGCAGCCGGCGACACTGCGAGGTGGCTTTTTTTTTAAGGGGGGAGGGGGGGAAAAAAGAATAAATATTTTTGTTGTTGTTGTTTGCAGACGCGCTCAACGTGGTGTCATCCTAGTAAAAACCGGCTCGGCAAAAAAAAAAAAGCTTCAGGACACTGCTGAATCGACCACTTTCTGGCAAGGCTCTCCTGCTCCAAAAGACAAATAAACGGGGGGGAAGGAAAAAAAAAAAAAAAAAATCCTGATTACCGCGGAGGTGTTGCCGGGCACACGGGAGAACGGGGCGCGGGCCCGTGGCGGCTCGCGGAATGGACGGAGGCGCGCAGAGCCCGGCCCTCCCTCCCCGAGGAGCGCGCCCCTTCCCCGGGAGCCGGGCCCCCGCCGCCGCGGGAGACGTGGCGTCACCGATGACGTCGCTAAGAGGGCGTGGCCATGCCCTTATATGGAGAGCGGGGTCCGGCGGCGCGCCCNCCCCCCCCGCCCCCCCCCCCCAAACCCGCGACAGTGACAGCGACAGCGACAGCGACACACGGGCCGGGCTCGCCCGGAGGGGGCACGGGCTGACCCGGGCCGAGGGGTCGCGGCCGGACAAAGGGCGCGATGTCGGCGCGCTATAAATGCGGGGCGGACACGGCCGGGGATACCTGTGTGCGAGACTTGGTGTGCACACGCAAAGCCAGCCCCGGCGCTGGGTCCGCCTTGTCCGTCTGTGTTTGTGTATCGCCGTAGAAATATATATATATTTAATTTTTTATCTATTTGTATACGTTTTTATATATTGATATATATGTGTATATTTATATATATTTATATATTGATATATATCGGTATTTCTATGTATTGGTATTCTCATATATTGATATTCTCGTATATTATATTCGTATATATGATATTCTTATCTATTATATTCTCATATATTATACTCTTATCTGTTATATTCTTATCTATTATATTCTTACATATTATATTCTTCTATCTATTGATATTCTCATATATATTGATATTTTATACATATTGATATTTTTATATATTTACATGTTATATCTATACATCGTCTCCTCAAGTGATGATCTTTTTCCGCCCAGTGTGGGCTGTGACTTCCTTGTACAATTTTTTTTAACCTGCTTTTAAATTTTTTGGTGTTTATTTTTCTGAATTTCCCACGTCCCCGCGTTAGTATTTCCCGAACTCGGGGAAAATCAGCGTTCATATCTGAATGAATCGGTGAAAATCGAAAGTCCGATTTGTGTTATCAGGATCCCCTTTCTCCAAGGGGTGAGGGAAAAGAGGGGGAAAAAAAAGGATGTGTTAGAAAGCAATCTATTTTGCTGGTGTTGGGGGTTAATGACTATTGCCAAAGATAAGTGAATTATCAAAGCTGTTGCTCTACCCGATCTCAAAATCCATTACATTGCTGGCCGTCTAATTAAATACGTAAGTATAATAAAATCATATTTTATGACTATTTGAGGGTAATGAGATTAGTCTTTAGAAGCGATCGCCACATATTAAAGATGCCACTGTCTATAGAATGTTAATAACCTTAAATCAAAGTGTATGGAAACTATTCATGAGAAATTAAAAGAAAATTCCTGTATTCATAATCAGCCCGGAGCTTTTGAGGTACAGTAGAGCAGATTACAAACCCAAACACTTTTATCGCGCAGAGAGAGATACCAAAGTTCCCAAACAATGCCAAGCTCGCGGTGGCATTTGGTGGCACGGACACATTTGGGGACCTGGAGCGGGCGCCGGGGGCTGCGGGTCCCCCCAGCCCGCAAAATCCTCCCTCCTAAAAATNAGGTAAAAAATGCCCAACACCGCTATTATTGCAAGATATTTCCCCAAATGAGCAACGCCGAACTTGGTGCTTCCCCTCCGCTAACGAAAGCTTAAAATCATTTACAGTATCTTTAATTCAGATTACACGCGCCAAGGCGATTTAAATCTGATTACCAAATTAGAAGGTTTTAAAACAAATCCTTTTAAATCTGATACTGTTGACTAAGGAGGGGAGAAAAAAAAAGTTCCATAAGCCCATCACATAAGGTAACGATCCTGCCCCAGAAAGAAAGGGAGTTTTAAACCTTTTTGACAACAAATGCAGCTGCCCCACTATTTTGGACGATATTAAGCGAAAATGAATGCAAATCTGTGTTCAGAAGCCATCTGGCCAGGAATGGGGGAATCAGCTGCTCCTCACAACAGGCTCTGAGCCTGAATCTATTTCAGCTCATTTTCTAGATCATCTGGTCCTGCACCCAAAGCGTGGAAAATACGGTCTTTATCATTCACCAACTTTTTTTTTTTTTTTTTTTTTTTTTTTTTTTTTTTTTTTTTTTTTTTTTGTCACTCTGGCTGGCTGGAGCTGCCGGCGGCCGGGGGAGCCCCGCACCGCCCCGCACCGCTGCCAGGCCGGCATCCCGCGGGGCGGCCGCCCCCGGCAGCTCCTGGCTGTTCTGGGGGTCCCGGAGGGAGGGGAGCGAGGCCGGGCCCCCCCAGCCCCGGGAGCGCGGCCCGGGCTGCGCGCACCTTGCGCGGAGCGCGCAGGGGGTGTGCGCGGCTGCGGGGGGCGGCCCGAGCCCTCCCGGCTCCGCGGCCCTCCTCCTTTTCCACCTCCTCCTCCTCCTCCTCCTCCGGCGCCAAGTCTCCCTTTTGTGTGAATTTACGGGGTGAGGCTTCAGTGATCCCCCCGCAAATTTGCATTTAAATAGCGACATCAAGCGATGCGCGTGCCACACACCAGCGGGCTCCCAGATGTCACGGCGGAGGCGCTCAGATGGCCGCAGCCCAGCTGTCCCCCGGCCCGGCCCCGCTCCGCGCCCCCCGCCCGGCCGGGGCAGCCCCCGCAGCGCCTCCTCCTGCCCCGCACACCGAACCCCGCGGAAAACTCGCACCCTTATTCCCACCGCCCTGAGACTATTCCCCCAAACTTTATCATTTTATTTTTTTCCCCCTCGGGACAATCCCCTCGGGACTATTATCTCAATCATTTCACTTTTTCTTTTTTTTTTTTTTTTCTTCACCTATTATTATTTCTTGTTTATTTCTCATTTCACGGTTTAAATCACCCAAGTTGGAGAGCGGGATTTCGGTAATTTCGCTATTTCCTCGGCCGTGGGCCGGCCCCGAGCTGCCCAGCTCCGCGCTTCCCACCGCACAAACTTTCCCAGCGGGAAGTTGCGCTGGGAACGGGGAGCGGGGCCCCGGCCCTGCTCTCGGGGGGCTCGGCCGGGTCCCCGCCGCTCGCCAAGGTCCGTATTTCAATTTTATTCTTGGAAGGCATCTTCATTACCAACGCGCTGGGTTACACCGGGCGTAATTTATGCCCGGTGTAACCAAAGCAAATCTCTACAAACTCCCGTGCTGCAGGAGGGAGAAATGAGTGTTTTGGGGTAAATTGGTGTTCTGGTGTGTTTTCAGGTAGGGCGGCCCCGCGGCCGCTGCCTCAGGGCAGGCGCTGATAAGGCGGGGGCGCAGCGCGGCCCTTGCGCGGGGGGTNGCGCATCCTCGGCCCGGGGCAGAGGCCGAACGCGGCCCAGCAGCGGAGCAGAGCGGAGCAGAAGCCGGAGCTGCCGCCGCTGCTCTGGGGCTCATCGAACCCTCCCCGAGCCCAGGCCCCCCGAGCCCCGCCACGGGCAGGGCGTGCGGGAAGGGCCGGGACCCCCGCGCCGCCTTTGGGGACGGAGTCACCCGCGCCGGGCTCATTTCCCAGCTTGGGTTCGCATTCCTGAGCATCCCGGGCCCGCTGCGAAGCGCACGGGGCCAGCGGAGCGCTCCAGCCGCTCGCCCCGCTGGGCGCACCGGGCACGGGCACGGCCGGGGGGCTGAGCTGCTCCGCACCCGCTCAGGCACCGCAGGGCGGCTGAAGAGAGGGGACGCTGTCCCTGTCCGTGTCCCTGTCCCTGTCCCCGTCCCCGTCCCTGTCCCTGGTGGCCCAGGTCCCCTCGGCCGCCCGCCCGCGCATCTCCCGCGCCCCTGCGCCGCTCCCGGCCAGGCTGCGCGGCGGCGCGGTGGGTCGGGCTCGGGGTCACGGAACTCCCTGTGGGCGCAGGGATGTTTTACCCAAACTGGCTCTCGGCCCTGCGCTCCCCCCGGCGCGCTCCCNCGGCCCTGCGCCCCGATATTGTTACATCAAAATTAGTTATTAAAAAAAAATTAAAAAGGAAAAAATAAAAGGAAAAAAGAAAGACTTAAACTCCCGCCGTGCCCGAGCGCCTGGCCCGGTAGCCGTGCGCCCAACGGGAGCTTTTCCTCGGGAAAAACTCCCCGCGGGCTCTGCCCGGCTCCCGGCGGCCCCGAGNCAGTTTTTCCATCCCCAGGTTCTCCATTCCCATGTATCTCATTCCCAGTCCTTCCATCCCTTGTGCAGCCCAGTCTCTCCATNCTCCATGCATCCCATCCCTGATCTCTTCATCCCCCTGTGCCCCATCGCTGGGCTCTCCACCACCCCTGCACCCTATTCCCAGTGTTTCCATCTCCCTGCACCCCATTCCTGGCATCTCCATCCCTTTTATCCCATTCCTAGTCTGTCCAACCCCAAGTACCCCATTCCTTGGCTCTCCATTCCCTCTACCCCATCCCTGGGCTCTCCATCCTCCTGGCCTGGCATTCTCAGTCTTTCCATCCATTGTGTACCCCACTCCCCACCTCTCCATCCTCCTTGCACCCCATCCTTGGACTCCCCATCTCCATTCCCAGTCCCTGTATCCTCCACGCCCCTCATTCCTGAGCTCTCCATTCTCTCTACGCCATCCCTGGGCTCTCCATGCCCCTGTCACCGCGTTTCCAGCCTTTCCATCCGTTCTCCGTTCCATTCCGGACCTTTCCATCCCCTCGGCACCCCGTTCCCTGCTCCCCACGGCCCTGCACTCCCTCCCAGCCCCATCCCTCGGGACCGCGGGGGTTTCCCTGCCCCCCGAGCGGCGGCTGGGCAGGAATTAGGTCAGGGCCGCGCAGCCGGGGCCGCGGGGCGGCCGCGCTAATCGGGCCCGGCGGGCGCGCAGCCGGGGCCGCGGGGAGCTGGCGGCCGGACAGGTCCCATCGTGCGGCGGGAACAATATAAACTGACTCCAACTGAACAAACAAGGATCGATCAGATAATTTCAGATATTATAATTGGCTTTAATTAAACACACTTCGTTCTAATTAACTCTGAAATTTTAGCATGCTTTGGGACGTTGGTGTCTGATTTGATATTGTCAGTCCAGATGTCCTAATAAAATTCAATCCTCCACTCAAGACTTCAATATTCACTAAGAACAAAATGCAAATTAAATGTAAAACCTAAAGTATCGCCAAAGGTATAATCAAGAAAGGTGTCTCAAAACTTCTCACTTTTTATTACGCAGTAGTTAGAAAATGCAGATTACATCCTAACAAGACCTCGACTGAATAATAGAAACCTTAACTCTTTCGTGGTCAGGGCTCGCTCTGCCCTGCAGGGATCCGGGCACATCCTCCTCCAGCGCACGGGCAATGCCCGCGGTGCGGGGCTCGGCTCGGAGCGGCCGCGGGGAGCGGCGGAGCCCCGCGGCACCGGCTGCTCGCCCCGCCGCGCTGCCGGAGCAAAACTTGCCGCTGCCACAAGCACTTCTGTCCCCGAGGCGAGCGGCGGAGCGGCCCCGGGCCGGCCGGGCGAGCACAGCCCGCTCCCGCACGGCGGGGCTGCGGGAGAGCCCCNGGCGCGGCA
The DNA here is from genome assembly GCA_900205225.1 of Saxicola maurus maurus. Taxonomy (NCBI): domain Eukaryota; kingdom Metazoa; phylum Chordata; class Aves; order Passeriformes; family Muscicapidae; genus Saxicola; species Saxicola maurus. Next base: position 477,322 of record OAMK01000074.1, on the reverse strand, counting down.
CCGGCACCGGCACCGCAGCGCTCGCCCGGCGGGCGGGACGGGGACCCCCGAGGGGGACACACACCCAGGGAAGGTCTCCATCCCCTCGCCCCCGAGCTGCCTCGCCATTTCCCCGCGAGCCACAGCGCTCCTGTAAATAATTAAAGGCTCCGGAGCGGCCCGGGGAGCTGCGAGGAGTCCGCCCGGTGCATCCCCCGGCCGGCGGCCCCGGTGCGGGTCCCGGGGTGCTGCACCCCGAGCTGGGCTCGGCGCCAGCCCACCGCCTCGCCGCGCCCGCGGAGCTCCGAAAGCCGGGCTATTCCCACATTAAACATTTGTATGTTTTCCATGCTAATGGAGTCACTTAAAGCTGTTGCTAATTTAACTTTTTAAAAAGGCCACAGCGTGGTGATTTGCATTTTCTTTAGGATATTGAAATGAAGGGAAAACTGCTGGGCGGTGAGGCTGCCCCGAGCGTAGCTGGGGGCCATGCCGGAATGAAAAGAGCGAAAGAAAAGAAGAAAGAAGGAAACCGCCGCTTCTTCCCGACTGTTAATAAGCAATTTGTCCCGCCGCGATTTACATTGCAAAGACAAACGTGTCGGGGCGCCCGGCCCGGCCGGGGCCCCCCGGGCCGCTCCCCCGACATCACCCCAAAACCGCGCTCCCGCATCCCGCCGGGCGCGCAAGTCCCGCAGCCGCGGGCGGCCGGAGGCAGAGCAGGGCGCTCCCCGCGCCCCTCGGGCTGGAATTTCCAATGAATTTCCGAGCGCCCCGGTCTGGGTAAACAACAAGTGCTGGGATGGCCGCTTCCCTCGGCAGATCCCCTCTCGCCGCCGCCAAGGCTCTGTAGCGTGGGGACCGTGTGCCATCTACAGGACACTGCGCGGGCGGCCGCGCTCCGCGCCCCCGGCCCCGCCGCCTCCCGCTCCCCCCGCCACATCCGCGAGCAACCATTGATTATTTGTTATTTCAACTTTTAAATTTTTTTTTTTTTTAAATCTCAAATTAAAACTTTGCTGTGATANAGATTGCGGCGCTGCCCGCGATTTTTGATTTTTTTTTAAGATTAAAAGATGTGAAATGTAAAGATAATGCGATTTGATTTGTTAGTCTAACTCCACGATTTGAGAGTTGATGTCCCCAAAGACCGGGCGAGCTTTTTCCCTTTATTTATTTTTATTAAAACATCAATCTACTCTGGAGCTGGGTGAACTCAGTTTCACCTAGAGAACATAAAATTCTCCATACCAAGGAAATAAGCACCTTTCATAAATCAACAGTATTCCTGACAGATCGATCAATTTTTGGTTGTTAATCCGAAAGGAGGAGTTTTAATTGCTTTCTGCCTTTTAGCCCGGCCACCTCGGCGCGGCGGCTCCGGCATCGCTCGGCTCTCCCCTCCTGCGCTCGGGAGGGGGGAAAAAAGCCCCGGAGACCCTTCCGCACCCCGCGCAGGGCCGCGCAGCATCCCCGCCNCGCTCCGTGCGCGCAAAGCGCCCGGGATGCGCAAAGCCGAGCCCCGCGCGGCGGGACGGACGCGGCCGTGCAGGGGCGCGCAGGATGCGCGCAGAACCGCGGGCGGCGGCTCCGGCTCACGGCCCAGCCCAGCCCAGCCCGTCCCAGGTAAGCGGGGGCTCCTCCGCGCTTTCCCCCCGCCCGCGCCCCTTCCCGCGGCCGCTTACCTTGCGCGGAGGGCAGCGCGCACGGCGGAGGGCGGGGGACGCGGCGGAGTGTGCGGAGCTCCCCGCGCTTTAATACACTTCTCACCCAGCGCAGCCGGCGCTGCGCGGGGCGCAGCAGTGCGCAAGCGCCCCCCCCGCGCTCTGCGCTGCGCGGGCGGGGGCGGGCGGAGGCGCGGGGCGCCCGCGGGGGCGGAATCGGCTGCGCGGCCCCGGGGGAGAGCGCAAGAGAGGGGTGAGCCCCGACCTCGGGCTGTCCCGGGCCGCCCGGGCCCGCTGCGCGTCCCCGCGCCCCGTCCGCTCCGTCCCGGGACGCCGCGGTTCCTGCCCCGCATCCCGCGGANACACCGCGCCCCGGCCCGCGGAGACACCGCCCGGCCCCGCGGAGAGACCGAGCGCTGCGGAAACGCAACAGTTTGTCCCGCGGGGATGCGAGCCCCGGGGATGTCCCGCGTGGGAACTCACCGCTCCTGGCTCCTGCCGCCGAGGCGCCGCTCACATCTTCCCAACTCTTGGAATTCCCCCTCTCGGGCCGGAGCCGGTGCCCAGCGCCCACCTCCTGACCATACTGGGGCGGTACTGGCGGCGCTGGGCTCCCAGAACTTCCCGGCTGCTTTGCGCTTTGATTTGAAGCGCGGGCGATGCGCAAAGAACGCGACTGGCTGCGAGAGATTTTATTTTGTTTATTTCTGCTCTTCCTTCCCCTCCCTCTCCCAGTTTAGCCCAGGAACTCCCGCAGCATTGGCTAATCCTCGAGGAGGGATAACTGCTGAGATCTTTAGCGAGCTCTCCGCTACCACGGATACTTCCTAGAGCTTCAGCAGCTCTGTGAGGGATGTGCGGCTACAAGATGTGAAGGTATTTGGAAAAAAAAAAAAAAAAGAAAAAAGTAGCGGTTTCCAAGTCAAGCAGATTCCTGCAGGGAAGTGAAGCCCGGGTTTAAGACTGGAACTATATTTATGAAAAATAAACCTATCAGTGTTGGCCTTGGTTATAAATTCAGGGAACATTCACCCCCAGGTTTGTTCTGACGGCCGCTGCTCTCTGTTTTGGGTTTAATTTGTACANTGAAGGGTTTTAGCAGCTGGGAGAGGGGGGAGGCTGCAGGCAGCGGGGCAGGAGCCTGGATTTGGTGTTTGGAGGGTGTCAGAGCCGTGGGGTGGGCACGGGGACAGTGACCAGGGACAAGTCTTCCCCACGCACGGGTGAGCTCAGGGCAGCCTCTCGGGGTTAATTCTGCTCTGTTCACCCACGGACCAGCTCAGCTGCTGCTTAAGCCGCTGGGAAACAGCTGCCCAGATGTGCTGCAGGTGGGGAAAGCTCGGCTTAGCCCTAGAAATGACAGCACCACTCTGGTCCTGCTCCCCAGAGTCCCGGGGCATCCCCACCACAGGGATGGAGCAGCGTGGAGCTGCTTCAGCTCAGGGCTTGGGGAAGCGGCTTTGTGCCTGGTCTGGGCTGGGAGGGCGGCCCTGAGGTCTGNGGACCCAGCAGGAATTGTCCAAAGGGGTCTTAGAAGGTCCCATGTGTAACTGAGGGATTTGGACTTTAATAGTTTTACAATGTCCTCAGTGCATGGGTTGGGCCATTCTGTTTGTATAAGTGCCTGGGAAATTGTGGGAAATGCACACGTCTTTAAAAAGTGCTCATGACTGGAGAGGACAAAATGTCTCTGTGGGCTCTGTGGAGTCAGCAGGGATGAAACCAGGAGGCAGAGCCGGTGCTCCAGGCCCGAGCCCTGCGGGTTCTGCCCAGCCCAACACCTCCCCAAAACCCAAGGAACGTCCTGCTGGAAAACAGCGGGAACTCGCTTTCATCTGCAGCTACCCCCTCTCGCATGGAGGCTGAGGTGCTGCCTTTTTGAGACAAATCCGTGTCCACAAAATATTTATCCAGCAGATTCCTCCTGAGCCACGTGATGCTGCAGGGGATGCTCTCCCCAAAACCTTCCCCCCCGTTTTTGTTACACCCCTCAGAAAGAGCTGTAAGGCTTGGGAATTAACAGTGCCCATCTCCTTCTGTCACCAATCCACTTTTCAAACATTTTAAAAACGTCCTAGATGTTTTTCACGTGCTCCTCGAAAGGAGAGGTCGGTTCTGCTGCAGCCTTTTTGAGCACCAGCGCTGGGGGTGAAGCGCTTTATGGGAAGTGTCAGGGATGGAAAAGGACATTGACTGGAGCGCTGCCCCTTCCTCAAGGACGTGTCTGTGCGCAGGGGCCGCGATCCCCGGCTCGGGGGGTGGGAGGTCACTCCTTGTGCCACTTGAAGAGAGGACGTGGCAGCAGCTCCCAGCGGGGACAGGGCAGCCAAAACCCAGCCCGGGCTGTCAGGGAGCGCGGCGCTGCCCCGGGATTCCAGGGAAATCCGGCGGCCACAGGGAATGTTCGCCTCCAGGCCTGCGAGAAGTGCTGCGACCTGCTGATGGAGACAGGTGGAGAGAGAGAGGGAGGCGAACGCGAGCACTCGGGAAAAATAAACAGCGGCCAGAAGAATATCGAATTTAAATGTTGCTAGCGGAGAACTCCGCCGGCAGACTCTGCTGGAAATTATCTGAGACACCACGGCACAAAAATGCTTCCTTTTCACGAGGCAAATGATCTAATCAAGATGTATGTGCATGACAATGCGCTCGCAGGGAGAGAAAGTCGGAGTTATCTGCTTCAATTACGGCACTTCCCGTGTCCCTGTCCTGGCAAAGGATGAGAATAATAAATACAAACCAGTTTTTTCCGAGCCTGTGACTGAGCTGAGTAACTCAGCTCCCATTGAGCCGCACGTGAAGTGTGAAAAAAAAAAAAAAGAAGCTATCAGGTAAAATATTGTGAATATTGCTGAGGAATGAAATAGGAAATGAAATATTAAATATTATATGAAATGCTGGCTTGCAGCCAGCGGTGTCTTAATATCCAACAGGACACAGGGACGTGCCCATGAGGGAGAATTGATTGTGAGCCCTTGGCATGAGAAGGGAAATTGGAGAAGGTTTTTGGGAAGTTTGCAGGCTAGAACCAATCATGGAATCACAGGCTGGTTTGGCTTGGGAATGACCTTCAGGATGCTCCAGTTCCAGGCACATGGATGCACTGGATCCCACCTGTGTCCACCAAAACGAGGGCACTGCTGGAGAAATCCTTCGTTTCCCTGCTCCTCATGGCAGCCCTGGATGCCACTTGGGGNACCCCCAGGTCTGGAGACCTCAGCCCAGGCTGGAAGGACAAGGGGACAAANCTCCTGCTGGGTTCCTGCAGGCACATCCCAAAGCAGGAGGCTCCAAAAGCTGTTTCCTTCCCTTCAGGTTCTGTATCACTATCCATAAATTATGGAGAGGGCTGGAATTCCTGTTTGAGCAGCTTCGTGGAGAAATGAACTTTGGCTGAGCACAAATAGCACATAAAGTGGGGAAGGAGATAAAAAACAATGCAGGCCTTGGTTTCCTTTGAGGTAAAACGAGTGATCCCAGGTGCCAGCACCTCAGAGACCTGCCCAGGTATGGTTTGAACTCACTAAATAATGGATTTTATTTTGTCTGCTTTCTTTTGGGTGGAATTATAGCCACAATCTGTTTTCCTGCTGTGTTTCTTGGAAAAAAATCTGATTTTGCTGCTTGAATTTAGTTCACAATCAGGTTCTCAGTTTTTATAAGGCTCAGATTTTTATCTGTTGGACTTCTAGAAATTATGTGTGATGTAGGTAAGAGCTCATTTATTATTTATTGCTTTTATTGTAGTGTAATAGCTGTGAAATTTAAACATGAAATAAACTAAGAAAAGAAATCCTTATGCTCAGTGTATCAGCACAGAAGTGAAGCTGGCCAGGCTGACATCACTAACACAAGAAAATAAGAATTTTTGGGATAATTTTTNGGATATTTCCATTAATTCATTAGTGCATCCTGATTATTTGCAGTGCCAAAAGGTGTTTGTGACCTGCAGTGCTCCATCCCAGTGATCTCCAGAAAGGTAACACTGCAAATACACTTCACTTGTTTATTTATTTCTGAAGTGATAGATTTATCTCCTAATTTTGCTCTTGTTTCCCAGCCTTTTATAGGACTCTTGGACAGTTTATAGACAGCAGCTGACACCTGTAAAATTCACCTGGAGCTATCCAGCAGTTTAAAACACCTCNATGCAATTTATCCTCAACTCCTCATGCACAAAAAGGGCAAAAATTGACTGGAGTGGCTGAGGAACTCTTCTGTCCTGTCTTTAAAAAGTGGATATAAAGCTGTCAGCTTTTACAGCTGCCCTCACACTGCCTCAGCCAAGCAGAGCTTTGGAGGGGAGATTCCTTTCCCAGCCTGGAGTCAGGTCCAGGGCAGGGATGGGTGTGAGGCAGCTCCTGCANCNTCANCNTCNTCAGCATCNNCANCATCTGCATCACCTGCATCCCTTCCTGAGGAAGGCACCAACCCCTCAGCTGTGCTGGGTTTTAGTTTTATTAATACATTCACATTAGAAAAATGATAGATATAGAAGAGGTGGGGGGGAAATCTGAATTTATCACTTTGGCAGCCCCAGGCTGCTCCAGCCCAGGCTCAGGTGATCCAGGCAGGGGGTTTTGGTGCTTCCCAAGGCAGGCTCCAGCACATTCCTCAAGNTATTTGTGGGTTTTAGCATCTTAAAACTGTTTTTGGCAAAATATTCAATAGACAAAAAATATGATTTGCAGGCTGCTCTCTACTTGTCCCTTGGCATGCTGGAGAAAAGGAGGCTCAGGGGGAATTTCTGGCTCTGCACAATCCCTGCCAGGAGGGGACACTGGGGGGATTTGGGATCTGGGAACAGGAACAGGGACAGGAGCACAGGGAACAGCTCAGGCTGGGCAGGGCAGGCTCAGGGTGGATTTTGGGAATAATTTCCCCATGGAAAGGGAGCTCAGGGATTGGAACTGCCCAGGCAGGGTTGGATCCCATCCCTGGAGTGTCCCAGGAATTCCTGGGGGTGGCACTGAGAGCTCTGGACAAGGTGGGGATTGAACACAGGGTGGCCTCGATGATCCTGGAGTTGTTTTCCAACCTGAAGGATTCTGAGATCCCTCCCTCAAAGCTGCTATTTCCAAAGCACCCCAAATATTCAGCAGGGTCAGTAATTCTGTGTTTGTTTCCCTGGAAGCTGAGAGCTCCCAGACTGAGGCAGCAAATCCAGGTATCCCAGGCTGATCCCAGCCCTCCCAGCAGTGCCAGCTTTGATCACCTGCACACAGCCCCCCTCCCTGGGCATCCATCACCCCTCAGACAGGAGCAGGCAGCCATCCTTTACTCCCTGATGCCACATTTCCATGAGCATTATGTATTTCTGAGCCATTTTCCTGTATGGATATGCCAGGAGCTGTGTGCAATATTCCAGAATGGTTCCAGCAGTGGGGCACAGGGGAACATTCCAGCATTAACCACCTCTCACCTCAGCCATTACCCTGCTTCTCCTCCTCACACAGAGCAGAGCAAGGAGCATCTGATTTCCTGTCTAAGTGCCACATGATCACTTGTTACACACACCTCCTCTCAGTGCCTCAGTCCTGGGAGCTGCCACCTCCANAGGTTTGGGATGGATNCAGTGAGTCCCTACAAAACTGAGCNCACCAGACCCAATCCCTGNAATAAAACAGCCTGAGGGCTTCACCAAACCCCTCTGGGTGTGGGCACAACTTCAAATATCGATTTTAGAAAGGTGAGTTATGGAGGATGCACAAGAGCCCTGGGCAGGTTTTCCTCAGTGATTAATTATCCCTCCTGATGCAATTTTCTCCTTGTTTTCTATAGCAGCTCTTCACTGGACCTTGTGCTCTCACTGTCCTGGCCAGNGGGATTTGCTGCCCAGGGAATCCCTTGTGGATTTTGGATCCAAACACCAACCAGAGGAGCTGCTGAGAGCCCGAGCTTGGATGGATGAGATCCCAGCCTAGGAGAAACAATACTTAGATCAAAAGTTTAAATTAATGCATTTATTCACTTAAGAGGACTCTGCATGTGCCCCCTGANTGTCCTGAGCACAAGGCTGGGACCCAGGAGCCACCAGCCCACCTGGGATCCACCAGGGAGGATCAGAAGGGACCTTCCTGCCCCCTGGAACTCCTGCAAGGAGGGTCTGGGTGAGCTCTGGGCTCTTCTCCCAAGACAGGACAAGAGGAAACAGCCTCAAGTTGCACCAGAGGAAGCTGAAATTAAATATTAGGAAAATTCCTTGTTGCCCAGGGCAGGGGTGGAGGGATTTCAAAGCCCTGTGGATGTGGGGACATGGGGCTCAATGGCCTTGCTGGGCTTTCCCAACCTGCTCCCTTCTGGGCTCCTGTGACTCTCTGTGTCCCCAGCTGAGCAGCACCCAGGGAACCCCCAAAATCCTCCCCCAGGGCTGGACTGGGTGAGGAACAGCCAGGTTTGGGTCCCTGCAGGGCTGTGCCAGGTGCTGCTCTAGCTCAGGAGGAGCAGGGTCTGCCCAGGCAGGGACAGTNATCCCAGCCAGGATTTATCTGGGGGCTCCTGCCTGGCCAAACCCTTCGAGATTTCCCCCAGAAGGGGCTGCTCCTGCTGGGGGATGTTCCCTGGTGCAGAAGTTTCTGTGTGTGAGGATCCAGGGCTCAGGAGGGGGTTCCCTGTGCTGGGGGAGGGCTGAGGATCTGCTGGGCTCCTCTGAGTGAGTGAAACTTGGAGCATCACCCTTGTTTTTAATGCTTAAAACACCCTTGGGTGGTTTAAACTCACCAAAAGCTGTGAGCTTTGTGCTGTCTCAGGGGTTCTGATTTTGGGGGTTATTTGGGGAGGATGGTTTCATCCCTCACATCCCCTCCCTGGAGCTGCTGGGAGCTCAGTCATTCCCTTTGGGGGGCAGCCTGAGCCTCTGGGTGCTCAGAGATGAGGGAGACCCTTTTTTGGGAGCAGTGGGGGGAGCACCTGCAGGTTCATGCCCCAGCTGATGTGGGCAGCTTGATGTGAGTGTCTGAGAGCATGAAAAAATCTCTTTAATTGGGATTTAATTTGAATATTGAGACTNTGTGTGAGCTGCCTCTGAGGAAAGCAGATCATGTGTGTACAATAACATGTCACCTTTTAGTTAACATAATCTAAATTATTATTTTTGAGGCTGATGTGAAGCTGGGAAGGAGCTGCTGGAAAGCCCAGGGAGGCTTTTGGGGTGCCTGGATCCATCTAGCACAGCCAGCCCTCCCAAAATGGGTTAAAACCCTCCCTGTGTATTTAACAGTTGCCAAAATCCAGCGGTTCAATGTGGATTAATGAAAAAAAAAAAAAGGTAAGGGGAGCAGGGAAATCAGGAAGCAAATTGCTGCTACTTTTGTCCTCTTAAATGTTAAAAAAAAAAAAAAAAAGGGAGAAATTTCTTCCAAGGCTGTTTTGTGGGATGCCATGCCTGGAGCAGAGCTGTGGGAGAGCATCCCATGGCAGAGCTCTGCAGGCTGTGCCCACAAATCCAGACTGGGATCTGCATCTACAGCTGGAATCCCTCAGGGATGTGAACTTAGGGCTGGAATTCCATGGTGGTGAGGCCAAAGTCAAGAAATATCTTTCCTGGGCTTTGTAAGAAACCCAAAGTGCCCGCTGTGGGTGTTCTCTGGCAGAGACCCCAGAACCCTGGCCGGGCTCTGAGCAAACTCTGCTACAGATAATTTGGGGAAAAGGAGCAGCTTCCACTCAGGAATGGCAACTGCAGAATAAAATGAGATGAAATGAGTGGATGCAGAAATCAACTGCTTTGACTTAAAGNAGTGTTAGAAATGCCATGAAATTCAAAAGAAGATTTTCCTGAAGCTCTAAAAGTTGGGTGAATATGAAAGTACAATCAGTAGAGCTGCTGGTGGAGAGAAGGGATGCCCTGAAATGCTGGAGCTCATGAGTGTCCTAGTGTGGGATGGTCCCTCCCTGCACTCCCAGCCAGCAGTGGGCAGCTCTGATGATCCCTCCTGGAAGGTGATATTTTAAATTCCTGCACTGTTAAAAAATGGCACTGTGGGCATTAATGTGGGAGCCACACTNTGGAGAAGGTGCATGAGCAGTGTGGGGGGAAATACTGGATTTATTTTACTGAAAAGATAATGGAAGCAGGGAAAAGGACATTGATTTTCTGTGGGATTGGGAGCAGGCACTGGCAGAGTCTTTCTTCACCGTTTCACACACGTGTTGATGGCAATATCTGTGAATTGTCTGGAATGAGCTGGATATCACTGCAGGGAAATTATCTGCACTTGCAGAAGCTCCACTTGATTTGCTTTTGAAAATCAGCTTGGACTTGATCCGGGTTGTTTGGGGTGCTAATTGTAATCCCCCAGCCGTGAGGCTTCTGCAGATGTCCCAGCAGATCCTGTNAGGGCAGTTAAAGTGAAAACACCGAAGTTTGCAGGCTCTGCCCGCCTCCTCTGCTGCCGGAGCGAGCCGGGGGGTGTGAGCAGGGAGGGGATGTGATCAGGGGTGGGATGTGATCAGTGATGTGATTTTATCCGGGATGTTATCAGGGATGTGATTTTTATCAGCGATGTTATCAGGGATGCGGTGTTATCAGGGACGTGATTTTATCCAGGATATTATCAGGGATGTCATGTTATCAGGGATGTGACGTTATCAGCAATGTGATGTTATCAGGGATGTGATTTTATCCAGGATATGATTATAACCAGGATATTATCAGGGATGTGAAGCTATCAGGGATGTGATTTTATCCAAGATATGATTGTATCCAGGATGTTATCAGGGATGTGATGTTATCAGGGATGTTATCAGGGATGTGATTTTATCCAGGATGTTATCAGGGATGGGATGTTATGAGGAATGTGATTTTATCCAGGATGTTATCAGGGATGTGATGTTATCAGGGATGTTATCAGGGATGTGATTTTATCCAGGATGTTATCAGGGATGCGATGCTATCAGGAATGTGATTTTATCCAGGATGCTCTCAGGGATGTTATCAGGGATGTGATTTTATCCAGGATGTTATCAGGGATGGGATGTTATCAGGGATGTGATTTTATCCAGGACGCTATCAGGGACGCGATGCTCTCAGGGATGCTCTCAGGAATGTGATTTTATCAGGGATGCTATCAGGGATGTGATTTTATCAGGGA
>OAMK01000074.1:372646-409996 GCA_900205225.1 Saxicola maurus maurus | reverse complement strand
CCAGGGCAGCTTAAAAACCCACAGCAATTATCAAGTGGCTTTCTCCCGCCTTTCCTCCTTTTTTTTTTCCCAGGAATATTCCTGTGTGACACTAGATGGAGCCTTCAGTGCACGGGAGGAGTTTGGGGAGTTGGGGCAGCACTTCCAGCAGCGCTCCCGGTGTGAATCGTGTCAAATAAACACGCTGGGAAAGGATTTCTTACACCTGCAGGGGGCAAAAATCACCCGGGGTTTCCCTTCTGCGTCTGAACTGAGAGGTGGGGTTGTACACATCGTTTTTCACGTGGATTTTTAAGGCTCCCTGCCTGTGGAACGAGGTGAGCTGGAAGGTGCTGTCCAACCCAAACCAGTCTGGCNTCCCGTGGATTTGAAGGATGTGCAGAGGAAGAGCTTTGGTAACACGCAGGGATGTACAGAAGTTCCTGTCCCTCAAACATCTGGCTGTTTGTAGCTGTTTTTCTTGGGAAAATCCTTCCAAGTGTGTAATTATTTGAAATTGTGGCTTTGGTGGCGGTGCTGGGGTGGGAAGCAGCTCCCAGTGCTCTCCTGGCAGCACAGAGTGGTGTCACCATTCTGAGCACATCCCCGGCCTCTGAGAGCACCCAAAAAAGCAGCTGATGGGGTGGCAGTGTCAGAGGAGATGGAATTGCNTGTTCTGGGATGAGCCCTGGCACCTCGAGTGCTCCCTGCCGATTTCCCAGGCAGTGTAAACANCCTGGACACTCTGCTGGCACCCAGAATGATGGGAGCAGAATGGGAAAATGCAATTATCCAACAAATTCGGGGCAGAATTTCTCAGGTTTTGCTGAGGATGAGAACTGGGAGGGGAGTTGATGCAGGAGGCTCTGGGAGAGGGTGCAGGGGGCTCGTGGAGGGGAAATCCTCTGCCCCAAGGGGCTGCCAAGGTTCCCAGGCTGCAGGAANGGCTCTGCCCCATCCCTGGAAGTGTCCAAGGCCAGGCTTGGGATAATGAAAGTGGGAGAGGGGTGGATTTGATAGAATCCCTTTGTTCTGCTCTCTTCAGTGGGAGAACAGAAAGTGAATTCAGCCCTTCACACTCCAGCGTGGCAGGAGAGGTTTTTAAAATGCTGAAGTTTAGGATTTATTGTTTAGAAGAAGGAAAAAATGTGACATTTTCATCTTGGAAGATTTTTTTTCCTGCCTTCCTGTGCTTTGCTTGTGAGCAGTTCAAAGGTGTTATTGTGGAAGGGATGGAGGGGAGAGNCCACCAGAGTGTCCCTGGAACAGAATTGTCTCTTTTTAGTGAGAAACAATCTCTGCCTGCAGCCCCTGCTCCCAATCCATTTGCTTGATGGATTCCACTGAAAGGAGCTGGGAACAGCAGGATCCTCCACACTGTAACACTCTGTCCTCTGCTAAACTGTGGGAAATAGAAAAGGAATAAAACTCTCAGAGAGCTGTGTGACAGCAGAGCTCAGGATGGAGAAATGCAAGGAAGTTAAAGAAATAATAATGCTGTGTGCTGTGTAGAGACTGGCCTGAGGAAATATGTTAAACAAGACAGTAGAAATATGTAAATTTAATAATGAAACTTTATCCATTGATTTAAACTATCACAAGTAAGCATTGTGACAGCAAGATGTAAAGTAAGTTTATAATTGGTTTTAGCAAGTGCTTTTCAAATTTTAATATTATCCTGTTGGCTAAAAGCTTTTAAAAGAGGAAGTAACAAAGAGAACTTGGCTGTTGTAGCAGCTGAAGCTGTTTCCACCTTGGTTTGTAAAAGGATTGTGATGGAACAGCAGCTTTGAAACAGCTGCTCCAGCATTCCCATCCTGTTATTTGGGTACATAAATGTGCATAGGAGAAAAAATTACAGCTCCAGCATTAAACCCTCAGAGAATTCCCACCATGTACAGCAAAGACATTTCCCCCACAGCACCCAAGCTCACCTCTGCCCTTGCTGGGCTTTGGGGNTGCACAGCTTCTGATTCACCAATTTCAATGTATTTATTTTCTGTTGTGAGATAGGATTAGGAGCAAAAGCAAGGCAGGCTTAAAACTTAGAGGNTGTAAAGAAAACTTTTATTAACAACTTAAAAGGATAATAGATTTTACAATAAAATATCAGATCAGCTCTCCTCCCCCCTTTCACACTTTTTATCCCTTTTCAATAACAATATACAGAAACACTTGAGTCAGTTACTAATTTAAGAATATTTTTTTTTTTTAATTATTTTTCAGTTTACTCTAGGGAAAGGAGTCTCCTTTTGTTAGGCTGTAGGAACTTTTCCACAAGAGAAAAAACAGTTTCCTCGTGGTTTTACTTTTTATGAATAGCAGCCACATGGGAATTGTGAAACTTTTTTCATTTTCACATCCTTCCCAGAGCTGTGTTTATGGGCCATGTCAGACTCATGGGGTGTTAATTTTAGGGATGAGCTGTTTAAAAACAAAGAGCCCTGAGCTCTGTGGCTCCTTGCTCAGGGGTTTGGGAGGATGGCCAGGCTGGCAGAGCATCCCCAGGGCTGGCTCCCACCCTCTGTGCCCTGAAAGCTCCTGGTGCTGGGGTGGCACAGCCAGCTCAGGAACTCACTGTGTCCTGGCTCCAGTTCTGCTGGGTGTGATCCTGGGGGAATGCTGCCCATGCACAGGGAGCAGGGAAAAGTTTTTCACAGAAAGAAAAATAAAGTACTGGGATGGTCTGCCTGGGAAGTGGTGGAGTCACCATCCCTGGGTGTGTTTAAAAAGCCTGGATGTGGCACTGGGTGCTGTGGGTTAGCTGAGGTGTTAGGGCTGGGTTGGACTCGATGGTCTTGGAGAATCTTCCAACCCAAAATTCTGTGACAATTCTGTGACAATTCTGTGACAATTCTGTGACAATTCGGTGACAATTCACAGAATCACCAGGTTGGAAGAGACCTCCAAGATCATCGAGTCCAACCCAGCCCAACACCTCAACTGAACCACAGCACCAAGAGCCACATCCAGTTTTTAAACACATCAGGGATGGTGATTCCATCACCATTCCAATGCTTTATTATTCTTTCTGTGAAAAACTTATTCCTAATTTCCAACCNGTCTCCCGTGGAATGGGCTGGAGCTGGAGCTCACAGGGAGAGCAGCTCTGAGCCAGGCACAGCCTGCAGCAGGGAGGGAGCTCCTGCTGCTCCAGGCACCTCCTTTGGGCATTTCTGGGATCTTGTCCTGCTGCTCAGGCTGTCCAGGCAGGGCTGGCACCCTGGAGTGTCCCAGGAATTCCTGGAGGTGGCACTGAGTGCCCTGGGATGGGCACAGCTGGGACTGGATGATCCTGGAGTTGTTTTCCAACCTGAATGATCCTGGGATTCCAGGATTCTGTGGCAGCTGGGTACCTGAGCAGACCTCATTAACTTCAGATCAAATGCAACACAATTTCATGCCCTGAAATGGTAATTTTCAAAACATGTTTTGTGTTTAAAGGGGTCTTTTTTCTCCTCGCTTCACTTTCATCCAGAATTCATTTCCAGTCTCTCTGAGAACCAACTCCTGTGTTTCAGGAAATGTTTCCGAATTCCTCAGCTGAAAAACCATTTGAAAACCTCATTTGAATTTTTAAACAGCTTTGCCTGCCCCAAATGGTTTTTGCCAAATGAAAGAGCTGCACCTGAAAAGTTTTTCCCAGCTCCAGGGAAGAACTGGGTCTGCATGTGGAAGCAGCTGGAATGCTGAGGGAGAGCAGGGAAAGAGAAAAGCACAATGGGAGGGAAGGATGTGGTGTCCTATTAGTGAAACCTCCACCTCCATTTTTAAAGCAGAAATAAACCACAACAGGCCNTTGGGAGCAGCAAAATGTGGAATAGGAGCACGAGGCTGGAGCACAGGGATTGCTGTCACCAGGATCCCGATTTCCTCTGCTCAGGTCTGGGNTTAAATCAGGATTTGTGCCAGAGCTCGAGTGCCATGGTCATTCCTTGGTTACCTGGAGCCTTCCAGGAAAGGGGAAGGGCTTCAAACTGAGTGAGTTTAGATGGGATTTGGGCAGGAATTGNTCCCTGGGAGCTGGGATGGAATTCCCAGATTTGCTGTGGCTGCCCCTGGATCCCTGGCAGTGCCCAAGGCCAGGCTGGACANTGGGACAGTGGGAGGTGTCCCTGCCATGGCAGGGGTGGCACTGGGTGGGATTTNGGGTCCCTTCCCACCCAAACCAGTCTGGAATTGTATGAAAGCTGCTCTTTCAGTAGCTTGATATCTCAGGACAAAAGGAGTCAGAATCATGGAATCCTTAAGGCTGGAAAAGACCTTTAAAAAATCAAATCCCACCAGCAAATGCTGCTCTGCATTGTTTGTTTTCTCAGGGATGGAGAGCTGGATGTCACCAATCCAACACCTGTGGGGTGCCCTGACCTTGCACAGCCAGGAGAACTGCCAGGTGAAGCAGAGGGCTTAATTCAGATTTTAGATGATTTAAAATGTTTAAAAGGGTTTGGATCACATGCAGCAGAGCAGTTGGGATGTAATTCCAGCGTGGAGCTGATGCTGGTGCAGGAGCAGGANCAGGTCTCTGCCTGGACCAGAGGTGTCAGGGCTTTGGCCAAGCACTGCAGAAAGCAGCAGAAAATGACAAAAATCCCTCATGCTCCGTGTCCAGGAGGCTCAGGAAATGACTGGCTGAAGGAAACACAATTTCAGTCCTCAGAGCTGCTGCTGGCACTGAGCATTTCCTGTAAATAGGAAATTTCTGCCAGGGGCAGAATTCTNCTGGGCTGGGTGCTGAAAGCTCGTTAAGATCTGATGTTAAACAATTAATGCTCCGAGGGACAAATTGGTTCATGTAGCANGCCTGGCTGTAGCCAGAGGAAAATACAATATCCTGGGAAATGACAGGGCTTGTAATAAACNTGGTGCCTGCAGAGTGCTCGAGATGCTGAGTGCAGCTCAGGATTTCCAGGGGTTCTGTCAGACTTTGGGTGCAGAGCTCCCAGCTGCTGTCCTGGGAATTTCCTCCTGGAAAGGCTTTTCCAGGGCACTGCTGGGATCCCCATCCCTGGGGCATTTAAAAACCTCTGGATGTGCTCTGGAATCATTTCACTTGATGATTTTGGAAGTTTTTTCCAACCTCAGCGATTCTGAATTCATGAAAATGCCTTTAATGTCTTTGAAATCCTCCCCTCCCTGGCTATTTGCTGGATTTAACTCCAAACATTACAAAGGAATTGCACCAGTGACTTTAATGAAAATCCTATTTTGGATTGATCTCTTTTTTTCCTTGCTGCATCTTCATAATGACAATGGAAATAATAACAGAATTCCTTGGGGGATAAAGTCACTTCCCAGGGCTCAAGTTTGGGGTCATTACCCTCACTTTGTGTGGGGGGATATTCCTCATGCTGAAATCTCAGCCCTTTCCTGCCTCACCTCGTGGTCCTGACGACTCCTCCTGAGCTGCAGCCACTTCACAAAATGTTCCTGTGGAGCCCAGATTTCCCCAGGGACTCTGAAATCCTGCTCCACCAAATATTCCACAATTTTAGCAACCAGCCCTGGGGACAGGAGCTGAGTGGCACAGAGCAGAGCACTTGTCCCCTTTTAATTTAATCTCTGAATTTAATGAGTGACCGTTGATGGATTCCTTTCCTCCCTGGCACAGGGTGCTCACAAATAAAGGAGTTTTTCCTCCCTCTCAGGTGGATTTTCCTCTCTCCCCACTGCCTGGTTTGGCCTCCTGGCAGTTCCCTGTCCCTCTCCAGGGTGTTCAGCCACGCTGGTGCCCAGCCCAATTTCAATTTGTCAATTTGTGCTTCAGCAGAGCCTGGCTCCAAGCCTGCACAGCTGCTGGCAGGTTTTGGCACCTCCAGCTTTAACCCAGGGATGTATCTCTGGATTTCATTCCTCATACCACAGGGTGAAGGGAAAATACATTTAAACTGTCATCCCCATTTTTAATTCCTTTTTTTTCCCCTCTCCTGTAGACATCCCACAAAGCTCATTTATGGGAGCAGCCTGATTTGGGAGTGTGTGCTTTAAATATTTTAGTTTCCATTTTATTACCTGCAGCTCCAATCAGGCTTTGCACGGTGCNGAGTCTGATCACAAATAATTCTGCTACCAGACATCTTTAGTCCCAAAAAAATGACTTTGAGAAAATGAGCAGTGATGCATTAAAATGCATCTTACAGGGAAATTATCTTGATATGNTTTGTCTTCCCCTTTTTTAATTTTTTTTTTTTTTTGGTAAAAAATATAGTTGCTGTGAAGCCACAAAAACATGAAAACCATCTGCTACACTCAGAAAAAGGATTTGCAAAATATCCTCATGAATGTCTTGGAATCATGAATGGATTTTAATAACCACCACATCGATGAGGGCACGCTGCAGATACTGATTAATTATTAACATGTTTACAACAATTTTGCAAATAATGGGCTAATCACTGCAATTATGTATTTNCCAAGCAGGGCTGTGCTCCCTCCCAGGCAATCCTGGAAAACGCCCTGCCCAAGGCTCTGCCTCCCCAGGTGCTGTTTATTTTTGTGGGCTATTGATTTTCTGCCAGGATGGAGTGGATTTAAATTTAACTGATAGTGCAGTGGTTTGTTCCAGCTTTAAATTATTGGTGAGGCTCNTGTTTGCAGCATTCCAGTGCCTGGGAAGGGAGGGGGTTCCTGAAAACACCTGGGCAGGTGAGCAGGGGAAGTNAAATGTTTCCCTGTGGGATTCCTGCAAACCTGGACTGCTGTAGGGTAAAGGAACCNTGGGAAGTAACTCCAGTGATGGATAAACAGAGATCTAAATCCTGCTGTAAATAAGGAAGGAGCACAGGGACAGGTGGGTTTCTCACCTTTTCAGCTCCATTTTTCTGGTTCCACAATCAGCACAGAACTCCTTGAAGGGCTTGGTTTGGGAGGAACCTCCAAGAGAATCTCATCCCCCAGCTCCTTCCAGGAGAATATCTCAGAGAATATTCCACCTCCCACTGGGAATATTCCAGAGGATCTGGACTCAATCTGTGCCAGCTGGACCCACTGGGGTCCCTTCCAACCTGACCCAGGCTGGGATCTGCTGGTTCTGGTCTGGAAATGGAATAAGGGAATGGTGATTTTTTTTGTCCTGTCCAGGAAGTTCTGGGGGAATGGGGATTTTCTGTCCTCTTCTGGATATGGAAGTGCTGAGGGAATGGGGATTTTCTCTCCTCTCTTGTAAATGCTGAGGAAATTGTGATTTTCTGTCNTGTCCTAGAAATGGAAGTTCTGGGGAATGGTAATTTTCTATCCTCTGGGAATGTGCTGAATGAGGTTTGCTGAGATTTTTGAGGTTTTTTTGGTTTTTTTTGGGGAGGTGTTAAATCTTGAGCAGCCTTTTGCATGAGACACCCAATCCTGACCCAAAACCCCTTTCCCCACCCTGAAATTTGCTGAAATCCCACAAAGCTCTGACACCANTGCAATAACAGGATTATTGCCAAGTACACAAGCAGCACAATGGGCTGTGTGTTGTAATGCCTGATTAGAGGCTGGATTTAGGGCTGGAGCAGCATTAATGCACAGCTACAATGGAACTGGGTTAATAACAATCAACTGATTAATGTGGAGCATCTCCTGGCAGGCTGGGCTGATGAGCAGGGATGCAAACGTGCAGAGGAGCACAAGGCAGGAGGGTGAGANAGAGCTCAGGGGATCAGGGTGCCAAAAGTGAGGAGTTTGGAGGGGGGAAATGGGAAGGGGCTCAGTGAGAGTGGCCTGGGAGGTGCAGGGTGTTTGTGGCTCTGAGCTCTGTGGCTGCTGAGAGAGAATATTCACAAGGGAAGGACACAGGAGGTGCTGGAATCACAGAATCATGGAATCACTCAGTGTTGGTCCCAGTGGACACCTCCAAATGTTAAATATCTCGGTGGGGGCTCCAAATGTTGATCATGGCAGAACCTCCAAATGTTGCTGTATATGGAAAGGACACAGTAACATGGGACTCTCCTGCATGGTGCAAGAAAGAAAAAGAAAGAGCAATTTATTGAAGGAAACTATTGCCTTAAATAAGGCACTTTGGGAAAAACAAAAGACAGACAGATCATTGGTCAGAGAAGGAGACACCTCTCATCCCAGGCTTCTCACNGATCCAGCAGGTGTTTATCTTTTGTTATGATTCTTTCTCTCATGTTTACAGTAGAGAAAGAGGCTCTAGCTTGGGGAAAATCCCAGCCAAGCCTGAGAAAGCCAGATTGGAAAAATCCTTTAAGAATTCTCCCTATGCCTGTAATGGCCACAGCTGAGGTTGGAAAAGCCCTCCAAGATCCCCATGAGTGATTATCACCTTGTCCCCAGCCCAGAGCACTGAGTGCCACCTCTGGAACCCCTGCACACCTGCACCCCCTCCCTGGGCAGCTCCTCCCAGTGCTCAACAATCCTTCCCATGCAGAAATTCTTCCATCANAGCAGGCTCAGGTTGGGTATTAGGGCAAATGAAATCCCTTCATGGGAAGTGCTCTGTCCCTGGAGGGATTTAAAAGCCATGTAAATGGGGACACAGGTCAGAGGTGGCCTTGGCAGGAGTGGTTCTATCACATCCTATCCTGAGCCAACTTTCTGAAATGCACTTTTCTAAATCACGAGGGAAGAAAAGTTCCTGCCTACAACGGCACAATCAAAACTTTATGAGATAGAGGAATAAAAGGTGTATGTGACAAGGCTGAACCTGCAATAATAAATGAACAAAGCACAGTGAATAAAAGGAAGGAGAGACTTAAAAGAAGTGCACGGGTTTTAAAACTCTAAATAGAACTGCAAAAGTTAAATTGCCACAACAAATAGAGCTCCCTTCACCCGTGGGGAGCATGAAAAAAAGAGTGAGCTTGTGCCTGGATTGGGGATTGAGGAGGGGAATAATCAGTTTGTGGCTGTAGCCCAAAACTGGAGGTGTTATTATAAGGAAAGAGTAAGTACCTGTGCACCTGAGGTGTGATTATAAGGAAAGAGTAAGTACCTGTGCACCTGAGGTGTGGCAGGAAATATTACTGTGCTGCTGATTTGTTTGGGACAATCTCCCTGGTCCCCTCGACCTCTCAGGCTCTGCTTTGAGCANAGCCAGGCTGATTTCTCATTTCTCCTGTCATTTCCTATCTTTGAAGGCATTACAAAAAAATCCAAGCAAGCTATTTTTAGTCAGGCCTGAAAGCTCCTATTTTTTCTTTCCAGGCCTGATTCTTGAGGGGCAGCTTTGATTCTGTTTCCTTTTGTTTCTGCTCTCAATTCTGGCTGCCTTAAAGTGCAGCTTTCCTTTGACCACGAGGTTCCCCTGGGCAGGGACCCTTCCCTGCTGCTGTTCCCAGTTCCAGGCACACCTGGCATCCAAAGGTGAGATCCAAAGGTTGTTTTCACCTTGCAGGAGCAGCCAAAGGCAAGAATTTGGTTTCAGCTGCAGGGAAAATGCTGGAACAAAGGACAAGCTGAATCTGAAAAGGAAAATAGCAGGAAATAATCCTGATCTCATCAGTTCTGATCCAAACAGAAATGTTGGAATTGTCACTGAGTTGTTTCACCTCTGGCTTTTGGAGGCCTGAGTTCATCTTTGTTGGATTCATACTTATGTAAGGGGGTGAATGAATCTGGAGAAACAGTGCCAGCCTTGCTCTGTGCTTGGAACTGGCANCACTGGTTTCACTGGTGCTCCCTGTGCCCCAGGGCTTGACCCCACTGTGTTTGGATTTCAGCTCTTTCTCTTCTCCATTCCCTTCCCANCCTTCATGCTTAGCTGGAAGGACCCATCCCAAAGGCTCTTTAGGTATTCCCAATCATTAGAAGACAGGAAAATGTGATTAAATTTCTCTAAACTCAATGTGTCTTTGTTTCATGGCTNGAACTCCTCCTACCCACACTCATCAATCCTGAAATCTCTCTGTAATTCTTCCCTCCCCCGTGTGTTCTTTGCTTTCTTATCTCTCCATCCATTCCCCATCTCCAGGGCTCTTGTAACTGGATCCAAGGCACCATTAAGAGTGATCTGTCTCCTTCCCTCAGCCCTGAGAGCAGCAGATCTGATTTTGAAGCTGATGAGCAGTTCCTCATTCAGGGGGAAGATGGATGGTGGGCACAAAAGAGATTATCCGTGGGAGCTGAGATTCAGAGAGCTGATAAAGGGGGAATTTCTCATTTTGGGGGGGAAACACGTGATGGGGCCTCATGGAGGAGTGCAGAAATCCCAGGAATATTGCAGCTTAGAGCTGTGGGAGCAGCAGGGATTCACCTCAGGTGTGCAGGGAATGCTGCTGGCTGTGCCAGGCCAGGGGAGCTGCAGCAGGGAGAGAAATCCCATTTGTCTAAAAGTCTCAGGGATTGAATTCCAGCTGTATTCATGGTTCATTCCTGTTCAGAAGGACCAAGCCCTCTCCTTTCCAGGGCACACAAAACCCCCTCATGCTCTGCTGTGCCTTAACTGCTGTTAATTCCTAGGGGAGAACAGCATTTCTGAGGGGAGCTGCAGTTCCTGAGATCCTTGCACAGGTGTTCAACCCCTGCTCCTTTATTTCTGCTCTGGGGGTCTCCCTGGAGGCTGCTGGAGTTCTCCAGGGGTTTTAGGGATAAGGATTTTCTGTACCTGTGTGGAGAAAGGCAGAGGAACAGAAAAGTCATTGTCACCTATCTGTGCATCCTCCTCCTTGTGGCTTTTATTTTACATTTTCCCTAACACTACATACAAACCTGAGATTAGAACAGCAAAGAAGAAGGAAATGGAAAAGCAGAAAAAGAATGTTTTACCATTTTCTTTCTTTTCCCCCCATTATCCACAAGTTTTTAAATGTCTCCCAGAATCCAAATTTTGCCCCCTGAGCAGAGGAGCTGCTTTTGCTGGGTCTGTGTCTTGCTCCTGGTGCTGTGCCCCCCTTGAGAGTGACCTTCCCCTCAACAGAGCTTGGCAGGGGATTTCCTGATTTGGCAGTGTAGTGGTTTTATTTCACTAATTTGAGTTTTTGGCTAATGCACCAAATTATGTCACGGATTTAGCATTGCCCAAATTGCCAGTGCACTCACTGGAATTATTTACTCATTTTGGTGTGAGACAGATTAGAAGGAAAGCAAAATAGGCCTAAACTTTCAAGGTTACAAAGAAAANNTTTATTACTAGAAACTGTAAGAAAAAATAATAAGAATTAGGTGGGTTGTCTTTAGTGCCAAACCAGCACAGGCACGTGGATCCAAGATTCAATTTTCTGCTTGTTGAATCCATAGGAATTCTGGAAAATTCCACAGTACCACAAAGCTTTGCCCAGATCCTGTAACCACACCAGGCTTTGCCCACCAAACATCCATTTTTTAATCACATTGCTGATTACTGAGTTGCCTGAACTGAACTCCCTTCCTTTGGTGCCGTGGTGTCCCAGGAATTCTCTGCAGCCCATTAAAAAAGGATTTAAAGGAGCTGTGAAGATAACAAATGAGCTGTTTCCTATCAATTATTTACCTCTCTGGCTGTGCTGCATCAGGCAGGTGCTGAAGGGGCTGTCTGGGAATTTGGGCTCCAACAGCATCACTCCATACTGGGGGATAATTCCTGAGCATGGAACAAATCCAACTTCTCCTGCATCACATTCCATTGTGTGGGAGGCTGGGAAGGGATAAACTGGGAAGGGATAAACTGGGAAGGGATAAACTGGGAAGGGATAAACTGGGAAGCACCTGTTTCATTTTGGAATAAAGCTGATTAGATTTGATTCACAGCTTTAGTATCCAAATGTGTGCCGGATAAAAACCTCTGGTGCGTGATGCTGGTGAAAAACACAGGATCTGTAGGACCTCATGCTTTGGAAATTCATCTTTTTTTGCCTTTTTTTTTTTGTTTCTGTGGCTGCCCAATTGTTATAAATAAAAAGCTAAGTTGTTGCCTGTATGTTAACCGCCTCATTGTCTGTATGTTAACTGTCTGTTGTATAGTCCATTCATTACAATGTTCTGTGTTCTGTGCTCCTGGTTGTTTGTCCCTTTCCCCATCCTGTCCCTGATCCTGTACACTTCCATCCTTCCCCTGAGATCAGCATACTGTAACAAGGACTTGTGGGANTGTCACTGAAGGTAGATACCTTTTTAAAACTCTACCTACTAAAACCACCAGAGACTGAAAATATTACCCTCAAGTAAGAAAGCTACTGAATAACATCCAAAGCCTCCTCACCTGCTAGCTGTGACCTAACTAACACTCCAAAAGTGTGACCCCCATGAACAAGGAGCCAACAGGGATCTTCCCAGGGACCCCATGAGGATGGAAGGCCCAGCTCTGCCAGAGATGACAAAGCTGNACTACTCCTCCTCCTCCTTCTCTGTATTGTCCAGGAGCAAGCAGCAGGGTTGTGTCACTTCCTCGAGCCCACTCCCCAGAGCTGATTTCTAGATAAAGGCCATAAAAAGGAGTAGGTCTCCTGCCTGGACAAGCCCCCAATTTGTAATAAATGGGCCCGGACGAGCCCCCAATTTGAATAAATGGGCCCGGACGAGCCCCCACTTTTTTAATTAATGGGCCCGGACGAGGCCCCATTTTGTAAAAAATGGGCCCGGACGAGCCCCCAATTTGAATAAATGGGCCCGGACGAGCCCCCAGTTTGAATAAATGGGCCCGGACGAGCCCCCAGTTTGAATAAATTGGCCCGGACGAGCCCCCAATTTGAATAAATGGGCCCGGACTAGGCCCCATTTTGTAATAAATGGGCCCGGACGAGCCCCCAGTTTGACTAAATGGGCCCGGATGAGCCCCCCATTTTGTAATAAATGGGCCAGCTGAAAAGATGACCAAAAAAAAGCATTTCTGGCCTGGTGTGGTGCTTCCCTTTAAATGATGTGGAGCAAAGAGACCCATCCTCCCTCCAGGAGANATCTCCTGTTNATGGCCAGTGAGTCCCAGGGCATGACTGATAAAATTCCATCATCCCANTGGGAGATGCTCCAGCCAGGGGAGGAGCCAAGCCTTTCCTACCCAGATCAAAACTGACATTTGGGACACCAAGGGACCTTCTTTCCACTGGATTCCAGAGGAAAACCAGACCTTTGCACATCATCCCTGGAGCTTCAGAGGAAACTGCACCTTCTCCAGGAGCACTGCTCCAGCTGAAGCACATCTGCCACTGCAGGAGGATGCAGCCACCATTGAATGGGACTGTGCCAACACCCTGACTGACTGAGGGTGTCAGCTTGGATTCTGACTCTGGCAGGGTTGGGATTGTTCTGTGTAATACTGCATTGCTANTTNAATTTTCCTAGTAAAGAACTGTTATTCCTAATTCCCATCTCTTTGCCTGAGAGCCCCTTAATTTCAAAATTACAGTAATTTGGAGGAAGGGGGTTTACATTCTCAATTTCAAGAGAGGCTCCTGCCTTTCTTAGCAGACCCCTTTTTGTCTTTTCAAACCAAGACACATGGGTTTTGTGGGGCTGGTTAACTCATTAAAGCACAATTCCTCTGTTTTATCCATGGCTGCCCTTTTCTGTGGAATATTGAGAGGCTTTCCTCCTGGTCAAGCAGTGTATTTTAGATGAATTCCTCTGTTATTTTTCCCAGCTGGGCTGCTGGGGTTGCTGGAGAATGAAAACATTAATTTCCAGACTAGCAGGGGTTTGCTCCTTATCGACGTCAGAGCCGTCTCAGAGCTCTAAAAATCTCATTTCTTTCCCTCTGTTTTGGAAGGTTTGGATGCAAATTAAGAAAAATTGAGACTGGAATTTGTAGCTGGGATGGCAGCAATGATGTCACATGTCCTGCCCCGTGCTGAAGGCATTGCTGGGACTCTGGGACTCACCAGGATATTCAGGATAAATCTCACCATTCCCACCTGGAATGATTGTGGATGTTATTTGATTAGAAAAGTACGTGAGGAACAATTATTACTTGGGAAAACCAAGGGAAATTGGAGAAATACATCAATATTCTGAATCACAGGTTCTTTAAATGCAAAACCCAAATTCCCAGATGCGGCGTTTCAATCCATTTCCTGTCATGGAATTGTAGCCTGGAAAAAACGGTGGCACCAGTTCTGATTTGCATGCTTGGTGATGGGATAGAAAATTCAGAGAACGCTCTGCCATGAGGAGGAAATTTGGATTTTTTTCCTGTGCTTCACTCCTGCTGCTCTGTGCCTGGAAAAGCAACGGAGGTGGGAATAGGTGGGATGGCACCAAACTCTTGGATGTAACCAAAATTATTAAAAATTGGATATTCTTTCATTTTAAAGTGGGTAAAAGCTACAGGGAGAATTTTGAGGACATTTCCACAACCAACTGCTCAAGTGTCTGAGATATTCCAAATTNTGCTTTTTAGAGGAAGCTGAGAGCTTTCCTCCTTCCTTCAGTCTGGCTGCTGGGGAGGAGGGAGGAATAAGAGCTGAACTTGCTGTCAACTCTCTTAAAAGCTTTTTATTGACGCTGGAATGTGTGATAATGGCCCCCNGAACCATCATTACAGTTAATTAAAGGTCTGTTTCTTTTTTCTAATGTGAGGGGTTTATTTTCTGCAGTTGATAACACAGCAATAAAACCTTGCTTTAGGCAAAATCTTGGTAGGCAAGGTCACAATTTAGAAGTAATTTGGAAATTGAAGGGAAAACCAGAAAGCAGCATCTGGTTCCTGTTATTTCTGAGTTGTGGAAGTCCAGGGGGAATGATTTAGAGTTAAAAGGAAAAGAAAAGAGGAACATCAGAATCTGTGCACTGAGGGGATGGTCACGGGGAAGAGGGGAAAGGAGGACAGGAAATTTGGGGTAAACATCTACTTAAACATGAAAATTTGTCAGCTCTTGGTTTAATTNGGGTTGGAAAGGCAGAGCCTGCTTCCAGGGACAGGAAAAAGTGCAGAAATGTCAGGATTTGACCATTTTTGTGTATTTTATGCAAAACTAGAGATTTGCATCCTTTGGGAGTGGAGCTGGGATGTCTTGGGGAGCTGCCACATCCCAGAATTTGCTGTTGAGGGTGAATCCATTCAGTGCTTGGAACCACCTGGGATTTCTTTAAGGATCTTTGGCTCAGAAATCCAGGGATGGACATGGAGAACTTGTGGGGTCTCCATCCTTGGAGATGCTCCAGCCCCCTGGGAAATCCCTGAGCTGTGGTGACCTGGGGAGCTCAAACTCTCACTAAATATTCAACCCAGATTATTGTTTCTAACTTTATGATTCAAACAACAATTTTGCACTTTCATTCCAGGGCCAGCTGAGAAGCAGCAGGTGCTCAATTGGTCAAAAAAAAAGTCATTTCCTGAGATAAGAAATGTAAAATAAGTGCCAGTGGTGGAGATTTAATTGCTGCAAATCTGTTGAGTGGAAGCTGAGCTTTCTGTTCTCCAAAATAATCACGTCCAGCTTCCAGCCAGCACAGCTGTGCTTTAGATGCCTTCAAGNCTGCAGTAAATTTGTTGTGGATATGTTAATTAAAAGGTTAATTATGGTCGAGATGTTCTGGTACTCAGGTTTGCTGCAGCTGATGTGGGGTGTGAATGCTCCTCACCCCAAAATCAGAGGCACTGAAGGAAAATGGGGATTGTCCAGGCTGGACANTGGGGTTGGGACAGTGGGAGGTGTCTCTACCATGACAGGGGTGGCACTGGGTGGGATTTGGGGTCTTTTCAAATCTGTGATTTGGGGCTGAATGAGGATGAGGTGGGAAGGGTTTGCCCAAAAATGTGTGATGTGACACTGCCACTGTAAACTCCATCAAAAACTAATCCTGGAATCACACATTTATTTTTTTTTTTTTAAGCAGGAAAAGGTGTCATCTGGTGATAAGAAATTTCCCACCTGGTGGCAGAAAAACTTTGAGAGTGATTAATAGTGAACCGTGGTAGGATTTCAAACAACTTCTGGAATTTATAAAGCAAGAGTAAACAAAACAGAATTTAATCCTCAGAACTGCAGCTCTGCATCTCTGAGGTGGTGTCTGGACCCTGGGAAGGACTGGAAAATAAATCCCCCACCCTCCTTCAGCAGTGCCAGGTGCTGGAAGAGCCTCCTTGGTGCCACTAATGAATCTCTGGGGACTCTGCCTGTGCAGCTCGGAATGAAAAGCAAAATTAAGCTCTGGAGCTCTTTGAAGAAAAGCANTGTCTGTAAACAAGATGCACTTCTGGGATCTGATTGATAAAAGTGGATGAAAATCTGGGTTCCTGCAGAACCCAGGGAGTTCTGAGGGGTAACCTCACTGCAGGTTTTAATGGGAGAAACTCTTTTTAGGGCCCCAGAGGTGCCTCATGGCCCAAAATCTCCTGAAATCTGCAACATCTGAGCCATTAACAAACATTCCACCTTCTTTCCAGCAGGGAGCAGAGCAGGAGCCAGGATCCAGTGCAGCCATGGGGTGGCTGGAAGGGCTGGGCTGCTCCTCCCCAGGAGTTTTTGGGGTCACTGCCCATCCCAGGCACCTTCTCTGGGATGCTGCAGGTCCTGCCCTGGGTGGGGATCAAGTCCAGGGCTGAGGGAAGTGTCCAAGTGACCCTGGAGTGTCCCAGGCCAGGCTGGACAGGGCTTGGAGCACTCTGGGTCAGTGGGAGCTGTCCCTGCCACAACAGGGCTGGCACTGGATGGGATTTAAGGTCCCTTCCCACCCAAACCACTCTGGGATTCTGTGATTTTAGGATGAACATGGAACTACAGCAGGATTCACATCAACAAACCCAANGTTCCCTTTCTGCAGCAAACCCCCACCCCCATCCCTCAGAATTTCCTTTGCAAGGCCTTTTCTGCCAAAACTGGGAGCCTGTGTGAAGCCACAAGAACCCTGAGTCTTTCTTCTTGAGACAGAGCTTCAGAGGAGAGCAGAAGTTGCAGAGTTCTGGCCTCCAGGGTGCTTTTAAAATGCAGGAGTTCTGGGATGTAGGGCTGGTTTAATGGGATATTTATCTCCCTTGGAGAAGTTTCTGCTGCAAACCTTGAAGTTGGAACAGGCTGCTGTAATAAGACTTCACTATTCATTAAGAGATAACTGATTTTTTTTTTCTTTTTTTTTTCCTATCAGAGATTTGTTTCCTCATTCCTAGGACAGAGTCTTTTTTTTTTTTTTTTTTTTAATTTTAGGGAAATGGATGGAAATAAATTTCCAACAGCAGCAGCTGAAGCCCACTGGGCTGTTCAGTCTCATGGGGGTGTCCCCTGTACCAGCCACACCTGGGGTGGGCTGTGCTGCTCAGGGAGCCTCAGGGAATGTCTGTGGGATCAGAGATTCCCACAGCCTGGGGCATTTCTGTGTCTGCACATTCCAGGAGTGCTGAAGGATGCCCAGAGCTGGAATNCCCTCACTGGAGGAAGCTCATCCCACAGTTTGAGAGGCACTGTGGTCTGTGAGTGTTCCAACATCATCAAAAGCAGAGAACTGATTGGTTTCATTTCCTTTTTCTCCCTCCCCTGTAAATATTGATTAATTTTTAACCCAGCTTTCAGTGTGAGGTTTATTTTTATTCCCCTCTCCCACACGAGTGGCTGTTCCTGCTGAGCACTGGGACGCTCCCAGATTTCAGAGCTGCTTTACCCAGCCTGGATCCATAGAAAAATCCACCATAAATCTCCATAATTCCGAGTGNTTGCTACTCCCTAAGCCATTAAACAGAGAATATCCAGGGAAATCCATCAGTGTCTCCCCACCCAGCGCTGGTGCTGCTGGACTCCTCCTGGTTTTCCTGGGAGCAGTAATTAATCCTGACTTTCTGACAGCAGCAGAGCTGCCTGAGCATCCACATTAATCTCCCTCAGAAAAGAAGCACGAAAGGAATCGGTGTTGGGATCACAACAGAGTTTTTCCTTTTTTAGAACCAGGAAAAAAAAAAAGAAAAGAAAAAGTGGAAGCTGGAGGAAATTCCAGCAGGTTTTGTCTCTGTCTTAATCCCCTCTGCTCTGGGAATGAGGAGTTTCCTCTCCAGTTCAAGGCAGAGAAGGAATTATTTGAAATCAGAGACCATGGAATGAAGCACAGCAGGAATTCAAGGGGATGCAGAGGAAAACTGGGGGGTGCAAGTGAAAAATCAAATTGCTGTCTGGAAAAGAAGGAGTGGGAGCTTGGGGAAAAGATTCCCTGGTTCAGGATAATAAATTTGTTGGGATTTGTCAGGATAATGAAGCTGTTGGGGCAGGGATGGGAATGNAGAAGCACAAAAAACTCTTGGAAAAGAGGGAAGAGGGCAAGGACTCACTGCAGGCTGAGGTTTAAATGGGAGAAACTCTTTTTAGGGCCCCAGAGGTGCCTGGTGGCCCAAAATCTCCTGAAATCTGCAACATCTGAGCACATGAACAAACATTCCACCTTCTTTCCAGCAGGGAGCAGAGCAGGAGCCAGGATCCAGGGCTGGGCTCTGCTCCTTCCCATTCCCAGTGAGGGAGGAGTCCCCAGGATGAGATCCAGGGATCCCCCTGTGCCAGGCAGGGTTAGGGACACTCCTGACATTTTATTGCCATTGAAAAAGGGATAGAAGGGCTCTCTGTTGTCTCCANTGTATGGGTAATTAGTGAAATGCAGGGTAATTTAATGAAGATATTTCCAGGGGTGCAGGGTTTGATGGGTTTGGGAATTTATTCAATGAAAATTTCAGTTCTCAGCGTCAGAGAATTGGATCAGTGACCCCTAAAAAGTCCTGCCAAGCCCAGCACACCCTGTCTGCCTCTGCAGGTCAGGGATCTCAGAGGAGATGATTTATCTGGGCAGCTCTCAGAGCTGTCACAGCTCTCTGGACACCACTGCTGCCTGCTGGCTGTTGGATCTGACCCTGCTGCTGGCTTTAGCACAAATTATCCCAAATTCTCCAGGTCTGGGCACCCTTTCCCAAGGAATCAGCTCTGTTGGATGCACAGGTGGAGATAAATTCTGATTCTGGGATCAGGGAATCCTGATGGGGTGGAAAAGCCTTGGTGACCATCAGGTGACAGCAGGGTCCCCACTATGTCCTCAGCTGCCTTTCACCCAATCCCTCAAGTCTCTCCTCTGGAATTCAGCCTTTCCCATGATTATTAATCATTTAATTTTGGTNCATAGAGGGCCTGAAACGGGGAGGGAACACATTTGTGTGTAAAACATGAGTGTGTGGCCTTGATCCTGGGGCTCCAGTGGAGCTAAGGAAAGCTTCCCAGAGGAATAAATCCCTTATTAATTAATAAATTAAAAAAGNATTTCTTCTTCTGGAGGGGCTGCCCAGGNAGGGTTGGATCCCACCCCTGGAGTGNCCAGGGAATTCCTGGAGGTGGCACTGGGTGCTCTGGGCTGGGGACAGGGTGGGATCCAGGCTGGACTCTGCTCCTGCAGGGCTTTTCCAACTCAATAATTCAGTGATTCTTAAGGAAAAGCTCATTTTCAGCAGGCAACATTCATCCATCAACCCCGTGCAGCTCCCTAAAATGCTGTGTGATAGATGAACACCCCCATAAATATTAAATTGTGTAGGTGCCACTGGATGTGACATCCCCCACCCACAGCAATCACTTGTAAATCACAGAGTTCTCACTGCAGCCACAACTCCACAATAGCAAAATGATTAGAAAGCCATAAAAAACAAAGTTGTTTTGTCAGGATCATTTCCTCCCTGATCACAGGGCTGCTGGAAAGTGGCTCTGGGCTTAAGTGATAGATGNGAGCCATTAATAGAGCCAGAGACCTTCCCAGGCTGCTTGGAGCCAAAATTAAAAGGGAACTTCAACAGTCCTGGGTGGTTTGGAAGCCTGGAGAGTGGCTGGGTGTAAAATTCAGCCTCTCACAGCCATGAACTGCATTATTATTCATGAATAATTTAATGATATTATTTTGATGGTGTAAGGTTAGAAAATCCCCTCTCACTCCTCTATCCTGTGGCTCCCTGAGCCCCTCCTGCCATGAAATTATGGGATCAGGGGGTGGATTGGGTTGGAAGGGACCTTCAAGTTTTGCTTGAGATGCTTTTTTGTGTCTCACAGATGCAGTTTGACTTTTCACTCTCTGTATTTATCACTNCAAGGTGAAAACAAACATCTCCAGCTCCAAATGCTTTTTTGGGTGATACAGGGAATTTTTCTGGCTGCCCTACCTCAGCTGTCACTGAGCACACAAATCTCTCTGTGGGTANAGTGAAAAGAAATAACAATTTTGTGTCGTTCTAGGTGTCCTCATGAGGCACTGAAACCTGGGGTTGTAACTTCTGTCCAGTCACTGCTGGTGTGGGAGCCACAACAGCTCTGCCTTTGCAGGAGAAAAATCAATGTTTCAGCATGGAAAGATTGCCCCAAACCCTTCCAGTGAGATGTGAGAGAGATGGAACGTTGCTGTGCTGGAGGGATGCTCAGGCATCTGTTTTCCTTTAAAAGCTTTGGAATATCCTGTCCAGGCTGGGCCACGTTTATTGCACAGTGTAAAGGGAAGTGGCAGAGATGAGAAACTGGGAAATTTAAGGAGCTGCTCTTGCCAGGCACGAGGGGAAGTGCCTGCAGCTTTCTGTTCTCATTGTAACAACATAAAACCATCATTTTTATGGGCTGCAGGGAGGGATTGGGGTTCTGTGCCCAGGTGAGCCCCAGAGCACAGCAGGGACCTGGAGCTGCTGCAGCCCAGAGGAGGCACCAGATGCTCAGAGATGGAGCAGCTCTGCTGGGACAGCTGGGATTGTTCACCTGGGATTGTTCACCTGGGACTGTTCACCTGGGATTGTTCACCTGGGATTGTTCACCTGGGATGGTTCACCTGGGATTGCTCACCTGGGATTGTTCACCTGGGATTGCTCACCTGGGATTGCTCACCTGGGATTGTTCACCTGGGACTGTTCACCTGAGATTGTTCACCTGGGATGGTTCCCCTGGGATGGTTCACCTGGGATTGCTCACCTGGGATTGCTCATCTGGGGAGGAGAGGTCTGGGGAAATTCCCCCCAGAAAGGTTTGTCCAGCCTGGCACAGCTGGGTGGAATCCCCATNCCTGGGGGGATTTAAAATCCACGAGGATGTGGTTTGGTGCTCCAGTTGCTGGTGGAGTTATTTCAGATTCAATCTCAATAATTTCCTGGAGATTTCAGTTTGTCACACCCAGAGGTCTTTTCTTTCATTCCACTTTATTTTATTCCACTTTCCCTTTCTCTGTGGTGTCTGACTCCTGNTGGATTTCCCCTCTGAGCCTGCTCAGTTCCCAAGTACCCCCATCCCTAAAACCCCATTCCTGTGATTTCCTGAACGTTCCTGAGGTGCTCCTCTAATTTTTTATTTCCCCTTTCCTTCCCATTTCCCTGCAGATGCCTGGGGATGTGAGAATGGTTCAGTCTCCAATTTCCCTGATTCATCATGTGAAATCCACTGACAAAATCTCCTGCTCTCAAATCCTATAATACTGTGGAGAAAATTTGTTTTCTAGCCAGGATGCATTANGGCTTTTAGGACTTGGAAACTGCATCCTCAATGGCATTACATTTATTTTTTTTTTTGTTATTGGGTTGGATTATACTTTTGTTCTGTAGGAACAAAAGTCTAAGGAATTTTTTTATCTATATTTTTCCTTTTTTACCCCTCCCAGGATGAAGACCTTTCAGCCTCAAAGTCTCTGTTTTGGAGAGCAGCATTCCTACCCCATCTGAATCTCCATGATTTTCCCCCACAGGCTACAGCATCAATCAAATCCTTTTAAATGTCAGTTGTGTTTCTTCCTGGGTTATTACTGTTGTTTTTGCCATTTTCAATGCTGCAAACTGACCTTGCATTGTTCAGAGCAGTGCAAAACTGCACCATTATATCCTTGCTTGGCTGCTTTTTCCCATGGAACAGGCTGGGAATGGTTTGGGGGGGTTGGTGGGAGTGGGGCAGAATTTTGGGACTGTTCCACTGTGGCCTTTGTGCTTAGACTTGGAATTTTCTGCCTAGGCTTGGAATTAGCAGACAAACCTGGGAGTGTTTGCTNCCTGCAGTCACAGGGAAATGCTGTTTGTGGGACTTCTTGGGCTTAGAAAAGGATTTAAAAAAATGAAAATTTGGTAAAAATGGAGGAATTCTTCTCTCAGTGGTCCAAAGGATGAAATCCTGTCTTCACCCAAAGCCAAGGCAGGAGGCTCCTGCCTGGATTTGACAAGGAAAATGGGTGGATTGCTTCTGCTCCCAAAGGCTTTCCCAAACCCCAAACCCTCCCAGGGGATTCCCAAACTGGGGATCAGCTGCTCTCTGCTCACTTTTCTGTCCTCACTGGGCTCCAAGCCCAGCACAGCCTCATTTTCCCTCTCACACTTTGGTTTTNTGCTGCTCAGCCTCATTTTCCCTCTCACACTCTGCTTTGTGCTGCTCTCTCCCCATGTCTGATCCACATTGGTTCATTCTTGGAGCAATTCTCCTCCTTCCAGACCCTTCCTCATTTTCACTGTTTAAATTAAGTTTTCAGCTGTTTTCCTTAAGTAAGAATCTGTTAAGATCTAATTCCTAAAGTTCCTAATTTTTTTTTTTAATTATTCCAAGAAAGGGCCACAATGACTGTGAACCTTCTGCTTAACTCCTGATCTTGGATGAGGAGGGGAAACTGAATCCATTNCTCTCTCAGGATGATTTTCACCAAGGATTGCAGTTTTTAGAGAGAGTTATTAAAGACAATTAAAGAATAATTTTTCCCAATGCTGCAAAAATTAGGATGCTGAAGAACTCCCCAGGGTATCTCTGGGTTAATTCCCCTTGTTCTTACTTCCCTAATTGTCTAAATCTGCCTTTGGTTCTTGGTGTTGCTGTTCCATGATAACATCCTGGCCCTGCTGGTGCTGTGGGGCTTCTTTGGGTTCTCCTGGGCAAGAAACTTTAAACAAATCTTTGCTCTGCCTTTGAAGGATGTGAGCAGGGTGAGGACATCCTTTGTTTCCTGCCATTTCCATGATTTACAGNTCTTTGGGCACTGCAAGCTTTCAATAAAGGATGAAGCCTTCAGGATCTTTTATAAACAACGTGTCAGGTGCTGAGTTAATAGAGTTCAGATCTTTGTGCTTCACAGGTGGCTCCTCAAACCCAAGGACTGGATTTCCAAGGCTCAGCAGCACTGGGATGATCTGCCAGCATTGCNCTGCTCCTTCTGTAATTAATGTCCCTCCAATTATCAGTTAATTGATGTGAGGGGGGATAATCTGGCAGAAGAAAACACCAGTTTGCCAGAATCTGTCATCCCTGCAGAACCTCCCCCCTCACCCCTGCACTCTTCTCTCCCTCCCTCGACCTCTGCTGCTCCACAGGTTGCCCCAAAAATTGGGGAAATGGGAAGAGAACGTTGAGAGGAGGAGCCCAGCCCTGCCTGCAGTGATTTAATCCTGTAAATAATCCTCTTCAGGGGGAGCAGCCCTAATAACAGGATTGTTGGATTTGCTGATTTGCAGGGTGACCCTGCTGGGAGGTGCAGAGGAGGGGTCTGACCCAAAACTGGGGACATGGGGATGCAAACATTTATATATAGATTTATATGGAGACAGATTTCTGCAGCTTTAAGAGTTACAGAACTCCATGATTCTGTGATTTGATGGATTTATGTGGAAATTTTGTACCTGCCTGGGAAGATGTGGGGTAGGAAACCCCTCTTTGGGCAAAAGCTGCTTTTGAGTGTTGGTCAAATCCATATCCAAGCANTTTCTCCTCTCAGACAACAATTTTCTAATGGCTGCTGTGACTTTTCTGGTGTGTGATGCCAAAANTTTGGCTTCTCCTTGCTGGTTTTGCCTTCTCCCATCAATAACAGCTCTTGGCAGAGCTTTAGAAACCTGACAAATTGTTGGCTATAAAACAGATTTGCCCACGGATGAAATATCTTTGTGGCCAAACCCTCCCTCCCATAAATCAGGAGCACCAGTGCTTGTTTAAGTGACCAGTTTTAGAACTCACAGGGGGAAAATGAAGTCACTGACTGATGGCAAAGCACTTGTTCCTCTGCTTTTTATTCCAGGGATTCCACGTGGATAAGAGAGCCCCAAACACCCAGGAGCTGCTGATTGATGGGCTGGAAAGNCTCACTCAGGAGGGGAAAACTTGGGATAATTTCTGGTTGTTTGTAGGGAGCACTCGAGATGAGAGCAGTGATTACCTTGATGAATCAATTAAGGGCCAGGAATTTGGGTGGGCTGGGAAAAGGGGCCCCCAAACCAGTAAAAGGGGCTCCCAAACCAGTAAAAGGGGCCCCCAAACCAGTAAAAGGGGCTCCCAAACCAGTAAAAGGGGCTCCCAAACCAGTAAGAGCCTGGCTGGTTCTGGGAGCAGCTGTTGGATGAGGAGAAAATTCAACAACCTCAGTGCTCCTCACCCTGGTAATTATCTTTGTTACTTTGGTTAATTATCTTTGTTACTTTGGTTAATTATCTTTGTTACTTAGGCTGGACCAGCTCTGGTCTCTGACCCTCTGAACAGAGCACAGCTGGGGTTGGAGGAGCAGGAATTTGTGAGGAAAAAGGAGAATGCAGCTCCTGTGGCAGCAGCAAAGAAGTTCCCTGGCTCTTTGCACCATCAGCCATGACATTTTAAATGGAAATACACTCGACCTGGATTTTTTTTTTTTTTTGTATTTTCCAATGGGATTGAAAACAAATGAGTAGGAATTTGGGTTTTGTTTGGGGTTGAGGCCCATCCCCAGTGCCCAGCTCTGTGGGATTTCCCTGAGCTGATTCCAGTGCAGCAGCTCTGGCTGAGCTGGAGCATTTCTTGTAAAAAAACCACCTCAGCCTTGTGTTAAAGACCTCTGGCAGTGCAGCAGCCCCGAGGACCTTTGGTAATTTTCTTCAGTCATTCATTATTCACAGCTTTNCTCCAAGAGCTGCTGTTTCCTCTGTGGTTCTGGCACTTTTCCCCTCTCACCCCTGGAAATGGATCCCTGTTCCTGCCTGGGTGAAGGGCTCACTCCAGCAGGACTTTTTATCCTTTTTGGCTCCTTAATCTGTGATCAAAGTGCCCCTCNCACCCCTCTTAGATAAACCAAGTGCTCTGACCCCTGCAGATCCTGCTCTGTGTGCTGCTCTCAAATCCCTTAATCTGTTTTTGGAGCTTTTCCCTGGGCACTCTGCAGTTTGGAATTAGGGAGAGCTGCTCAGAGAAATCTTTTAAAGGGTTGGGGTTTAATGCCTGAGAGCTGTGCAGACCCTTCACTGTCCTCAGCCATGGGAGGTGAAGAATTGCTCATTCTGCTTTTCTCTTCTGGGCCTGGCACTCATTTACTGAAGGACTTTTCACCAACATTTAAATCCTTTTACTGAGAACAGTGATTTTCTTGTAGCCCAGGCCCATGTTGGGCAGCTCAAAGCCAATTTCAGTTTGGGAATCAAAAGGTTTTGGGCAGCTCACAGCCAATTTCAGTTTGGGTATCAAAAGGTTTTGGCACAAATTCATTTTATGTTTATAAGAAATATTTTTGTTGTTGTCTCAGCTGAAATCAGTTGCACATTTTGAATCTGTGGATAATTTCCATGGAAGATGGACAAATTTCTGGGAAGGCTCATCCCAGTCTGAGTGAGTCCAAAGGGTGGGAAGGGACCTCAGAACCCACCCAGAGCCTCCCCTGCCACCCTCCAGGCTGTTCCTGTGAGGAATTTTCCATCTCACCCAGAGTCTGAAGGTGCCCATGGTCTCCCAACTACAGCAGGAGTTTTATTCACTTGGGAAATGAAGGATGATCCCTTTGGATGCCTGTGCTTGGCTCTGTATTTTCCTTTTTTCCTGCTGGCTGTGTGACCCTGTTCCAGCTCTTTCCCCACAATGTCTTGGGTCAGGTGTCCGATTTTTGGTTTTCATTAAAAGCACTCTGCATTCCCAGGGAGGAAATCCTGGAGTGCTGCAATTAAAGCCTGGCTCCAGACAAGTTCTTTGTGCAAAAANTGAGCATCTTGTGTAAAACTTAATTTGAGAGGCTTGACAAAATNTACAGAAGGAGAAAAAAAACCCAAAACAACTCAGTATAAACTCTGCTCCTGCTGCTGTGTGCCTGGGCAATCTTGCAGATATCCTGTGCATAAATCAGGATAATTTAACAGGAAGGACTGAGGTTTCACAACAAGAGACAGGATTCTTCTCAGGCAGCTCATCCTTAAATTGGGGAGTTTTATCTGTTACAAGCTGCAAGTGNTGAGCATTAAAATACAACAATGAGGCACAGGCAAAATAATCCTGTTTGTGTTTCCTGCTCTTACAATTATGAGGGATCAGCTAAAGGCCACTTGGAAAACTTGAGATTTATCAAGAGCTGTTTCTAGACAGCTTTTCCATGAAACCAATCCTCTGTGATTTGTTTGGCCTCAATCACTGAAGGTGTCAATTGTCTGAATGAGCACTCGGGGAGTTAATTTGGTGTTTAAGAGGAGAATTTTTTGCCAGAGCATCAATATTTAAGATTTATTTGTCATAAGAAGCACAAATCCTGTGTTTTCAGTGGCTGCAGAAGGATTGATGGAGATCATTCCCACAATGATGCAGGAATGGTGTTTTTGTCGTGTTTGAATGAGACTTGCTGCAGTGGCACTGGGATTCCTGGGAGCTGCAGGGACAGATATGAGAGCAATACACCATTGTTTGCTTCTTTTTCATTAAATAACTACTAGCAGGCACAGAAGGAGATTTACAGTAGTCAAATGAGATGTGCTGTAACGTAGCATTGAATTAATTTTGCTGTAATGATGCTTTGCTGTGCTATTTGCTCTGTGACATTCCCACAAAGCTGCTGCTCTTAACAAGGAATCCGAGTGCCCTACAGCTAATTCCTGCAAATCCTCTGATTCCCTCATTAAGGCTCCTTTGAAATGTTTGCCTTCAACCTGACAAGTNCATCCAAGGGCTGGGGCACCTCTGTTATGAGGAAGAGGAGGGAGAANTGGGATGGTTCAGCTGGAGGGGAGAAGCTCTGGGCTGATTTTGGCTTTTCAGCACCTGAAGGAGCCAAGGAGAAATGTGGAGAGGGNGCTGGGACAGACACAGGGATGGATGGGAGCAGGGATGGGGGGATTTTGGGCAGGAATTGTTCCCTGGGAGGGTGGGCAGGGGCTGGGATGGAATTCAATTTAAGTGCCATGGTCAGTCCTTGGTTACCTTGAGCCCTCCAGGAAAGGGGAAGGGCTGAGTCAGTTTAGATGGGATTTTGGGCAGGAATTGTTCCCTGTAGGGTGGGGATGGAATTCCCAGATTTGCTGTGGATCCCTGGTCAAGGTTGGACACTGGGGTTGGAGCACCTGGGATGGTGCCAGGGCTGGAACAAGGTGAATTCCAGCTCCCTTCCCACCCAAAGCAGGCTGTGATTGCAGGATAAAACAGCTGGTGAGGATAATGATGCCAGACTCCCTTTTCCTAACTCAGCTTTCTCCCTAACTCAGCTTTTTCCTCGTGGGAAAAGGAGAATCTTCAAATTAGAGGAGATAAATTACACACACACAAAGATATTTATTTATCTCTGCTTGGAATGGGATCATTTCCACCTGGAGTAGGTGTGGGAGGTTTTATTCTGCTCACACAGGGAGGGCTGGGAATGTGCCAGGCATGGAATCATTAAGGTTGGAAAAAAACCTCCAGGAACATCCAAGTCCCCTTCCCAGCCCCTATCTCCTTAAAAACCTGCTGGAATTTGACCATGGATGCTTCAGGATCAAACTTGGGGAAGTTTTTTGGATCCTCAGGGGCAGGAGGTTGTCCCCAGGTAAGTGGCACTGAGCTGGGGATTGCCCAGGACTGGGAAAAAAAAACCAAAAACAAACCCAAACCAGAATAAAAACTGGTTCTTGNTGCTTCCTGTTTTCAGTGCTTGAAGGAAAGGTGGTCAAGCAAAAGAATGGAGAAAACCCAGGGGTAGGGCCTCACCCCCTATTTAGAGAAGCAATTAGGCACCTGTCAGACAATTAGTGGGTAATGTGATTTCTGGATAATTGCAGAATAATTGCCCGTGTGCCAANGGTGGGCTGGGTTTCTTGTTGTTGTTAAAGCTATTGTAAGTTAATGTGCCACTGATGTTTGGGCTGCAGCCACAAAACACACTTTAATATCCAATTAAAATGGATAAACAGGAGCTCATCCCAGGTAAGGTGCTCCTGGCAGCTAATGGAAGGTGAGCATAAAATCCAACATTTATTTTGGATNCAAGTCTGGGACCAGGCAGGGTTTGGAGGCTGCTGAGGTGCCTGTTGCTCCCTCCACTCTTTGGGAAATTCGGGAGGAGTTAATTTGAGTTTTCTGAAGTCGTATTTCAGAGGTTAAAATGGTTGGAAGTGTCCCAGGCCAGGTGGGACATCGGGGTTGGAGCAGCCTGGGTGGTGGAAGGGATCCCTGCCATGCAGGGGTGGCACTGGGGGGGNTTAAATCCCTTTAAATCCCTTCCCACACAAACCATTCCTGTCATATATCCAAATCTGAGGCAGTGATGGGAACTGGGGATGGAAATCTGCCTCCCTAATTGCTGAACGGATGGAATTCTGTGCTAACNCCTCGGGGAGGGCTGGAACAAGCCCCTGGTCCCCCTGTGCTCATCTCCTCCTCTGGCAAGTGCCTTTTGCAATCAGCCTAAATCACATCTCAGATTCCCCTCTGCATTTTGCATTTTGTCCTGTCAGGTTTTTGCAGGGTTTGCTGTTAAGGGAAGTGTTTGATTTGATTTAAGCACGAGATAAGATAAGCACATTGGAAGTGCAGCTATCGATGGCAGGGCTATAATTTACAAAATTGCAGCATTTTCTTTATTGGAGCTCTGAAAAATAAAGCAGCATCACAGCTGGTTGCTTAAGGTAAGTAGGCACAGAGTGATCAACTCAAATCACATAAACCCAACAGGAATTCTCTCCCATCCTCCTGTCTGAGAGGGAAGAGCTGAACTTTCATTGCCATTAAGATTTTTTTATTTTATTTCTGGTTTGAGCTGAACTCAAATGGTTCCAAATCACCAGAACTCTACATCTGGAGGAAANAAGGGCTTGTGTGTCCTGGTGGTTGTGGTGTGAGCACAGGAGATGTGAAATGAGAACATTTGTGGGGTTTTCTGCTTTGCCTTGCTGGGAATTGTCTGAACTTGGAACTTCTTCCTGCAGATATTTGGGATTGTTGTTGTTCATTTTGTGAAGCAGCTCAGGGTGTTTGTGATTCTCCATCTTCCTCCACCATGGAATGGTTTGGGCTGGGAGGGGACCCCAAATCCCACCCAGTGCCATCCCCATGGTCAGGGANACCTCCCCCTGTCCCAGGGGCTCCAACCCCAATGTCCAACCTGGCCTTGGGCACAGCAAATCTGGGNATTCCATCCCCACCCTCCAGGGAACAATTCCTGCCCAAAACCCAGTTAAATTTCAATTTTTACCCATTCTCCTTGTCCCCCCAGCTCCTGCTGGAGNTCCCTGTGACCCCCCAGAGCTGGGAGGGCTCCACAGANCCTTCTCCAGNCCAGGTGAGCACCCCCAGCTCTCCCATAGGGGAGGATTTGCAGTTCTCTTATCACCTCACAGCCTCATTTGTCCTTGCTCTAACACTTCCATGTCCTTCCCATCCTGGCATCCATCAGGACAGGACAAAACCATCATCCCTCAGTGGGATCACCTTCCCTCTCCTCCAAACCATCAGCAAGTCACAGTTCTGCTGGTTTGGAGGAAGATTTGGTCAGGATTCTCCACGGGAGGCTCAATTTCCTCACCCAGTCTCCAAACCAAACCATCCAACCCCTCG
This sequence comes from Saxicola maurus maurus, assembly GCA_900205225.1. NCBI lineage: Eukaryota > Metazoa > Chordata > Aves > Passeriformes > Muscicapidae > Saxicola > Saxicola maurus. The sequence continues at coordinate 380,474 of OAMK01000074.1, read as the reverse complement.
GATTCCCTGGCACAGCAGGAACCCCAGATTTTGACAATCTATTTTTCTGCGGGCAGGAAATTATTTTTCAATGAATTTTCCCATAACTCGAAGTAATTGGAGGCTTAATATTTGCAATATTTTTACATTTGCTTTCTACAAGTATTTAAATATTTGCACATAAAATAAATTCTTTCACCACACTAATGAAAATCTAAGGACCCAATAGTCACATTCATTATTAGAGGCAGTAAATCACCTCTGGTGAGTTCAGTTTTACTTCCAATATAAATGCAGATTTATGAGCTTTCCTGTTGCATGATTTATTTGTGTGATTTATTTTTTTTTTTCTTTCCCAGGAAGACTGTTCCCCTCTTCCTAAACATCCAATATACATGAAAAGGGATTTAAGTGCTGAGGAATTATTAAGAAAAAAAAATAAGTGAAAATAAAAAGCCTGGTTGCTGTTCCTTCCACTGGACAGCTCAGGTAAGAATTTGAAGCTGATGTTTTGATGGGAATTTTGTGTGGGAGAAAATGGTGGCTTGTGGAATAAGATGAGGCATTTGTGTGTGTGCTGCTGCTTTTACTGCTGGGTTATTGACTTCAGAGTGTGTTTCCAGCAGTATTGAATTTGCAGCAGTAAAACACTTCACATTGCCGAACATTTGTGTTTAATAAATTGCTTTTTATGGAAGCAGGAGCCTGTATTTACCAATTGCTTTCTGGAACCTGTGGGATTTTTCATCATTCCGCTGAGAACTACCTGAAAACTTTTAGTTTCTGAGTGAGACCAGCCAGTCTCATTTGTTCTGAGGCTGAGGAGCGATGTGCAAGGGAAAATCTGTGCCACAGGAGCCTCTTAGGAAATATTAGAGGAGAGAAATACATTTATGGGGTTGGAAGGAGGGAGAGAACAGCGTTAACATCCAGCTGCTAATGGACTGTGTGGTACCCACCACTTCCAGGAGTTCTTAATGGCCTTTGTGACTGAGAAAAGCAACATTCACTGAGGTTTAATAAATTTTTTAGCTTTCTAAGCGAGGCTGACAGCTCCAAAGAGCGACATTTTCACCAGCCCATTAATGCCTCCTGAATTTTCTACACTGCAGCCTTCTGCCTTCCAGTTGGAGCCTTTTCATCTGCACTAATTAAGCAGCATTTCCACCCAGTGTCTTTGATTTGCACCCCAAGATCTCTCCACTTCCATTTTTGTGCCGTTTTGTTCCCTTGAANGCCGCTGATGTCACGGGGCCGCCTGTTCCAGGATATAAATTTTTCACCAAGTCCTGCACCTTCATTTTTGGGAGGGGGGGGGGAGGGAATAGGGGTGCATGAATACAAAATGACTCCTCTATTTTCACTTCAAAGCCTATTTGGGCCTCTTCAAAGGGTTCCCTCGCCAAAGAGAAATCAGGTTTTTTGAAAACGCTTTTTAGAAAATGAAAGGCGAAAAAAACAACTTTGTTCTGAAAAAAATTCCTCCTCGGACGAGCCGAGCAGTGCTGGGCAGAGGAGATTTCGGAGTGCTCAGAGCACTTCATCATCCTGTGAGCTTTGACTGGCTGTGCTGGCTGCCTCCAGGCTCTTCATCTCTNGAACTACATTTAAATTAAAAATAAGGCCAAACGTTTTGCTCCCTGTTCAGCATTCCGCCCACCATTGNAACGGAAACCTGAATTTGTCAGTTTGCCCTTGTGGGGTGTCTGGTTAAATGTCCCACCCCAGGGTCTCTCTAGGTGTGAGACCTCCTCAGAGAGGACATGCAGGTGGTCAGGGGTCTGGCTTCTCTTGGAGTTCCCAGCAAGAAAGTTTCTTGAGACCACCTTGTGTTGTTGCAAAGCTGTTTATTTATCTTATCTTCTGAAAGGTTTCAGTCAGCTCTGCTCTGCAAGGCGACCATCACAGAACTGCCCCCGGGTGGGCTGTGCCAAATCTTTTATACCTAAAACTACCTATACAATGTTTACAGACTCTTTCCAAAGCCATGCAATCTCTTTACAATGTCCAGTTCTTTCCCCATCCAATCTGTGGTTCCCAGGATGCATCCCCAACATGGATGACATGAAGAAGAAGGAGCCCACCACACCCAGGTTCCTCCATCTTGACCCTTAATATAAACAATCCAAAAACCTACTTATTCTACATTCTAATATTCTAATTTACGCTCTGCTTTCATGTTTTGTGATTCTTCCCTCAGTGTTGNCAAACTCTCCCAAGGAGCTAAATCCAGCTCTTGGGCAGCATTTGGGGGTCTCAGCGGGGTCTGCCATGGGGGTTTTTGCATCCCCAAAGGAGTCAGGGAGATACCCTGGACTCCCACAGTTAAACACCCTGCAGGGGGCTTTGAGAGGTTTGGTTTGCTGTGATTCCACCCCTGGTAATTCTGTTTAATGTGGTTTAATTCTTGCAGCAGAGCTGGGGCGGGACACGGCGTTTCCTGCTCGTGTGNCTTACCTGAGCAGCCAGGTGACACCAGATGGTGAAACGAGGGGAAAAGGCCTCAAAAGGCACTTCCTGCTAAATATTCCTCCTGTAAACGAGCTTTGAGCCAAGCAAGGAGGGAATTATTAATGGGAATCCCACTTTTCTCCTCCTTGCTGGCTCCAGGAGGTCGAGGCAGGAATCCCAGGGAGGAAGGAGCTGCTCTGTGGGTGCTGGGTTTGCTGAGAGAGACCCAGGGGAAAACAGAAAACAGCTGGAGATTTTGGTTGGGAAAAGTTCTGGGGGTTTTAAAATTTTATTTATTTTTGTTTTAATTTTTGCTTTCTTGCTGCTTCCATTCCAAAATTTTGCCGCTTTTCACTCTGAAACAGAATTGTTTTCACAGAATTGTCACAGGATCACCAGGTTGGAAGAGACCTCCAAGATCGAGTCCAACCCAGCCAAACATCTCAACTAATCCACAGCACCAAGTGCCACATCCAGGATGGTGATTCCACCACCTCCCCAGGCAAAGCATTCCAATACTTTATTATTCTTTATATTAAAAAATTCTTCCTAATATCCAACCTGTATCTCCCTTGGTGCAGCTTTAGTTTTCCCTGCTAGCAATCAATGTTGCAAAAAAATGACTTTTAATTAATTTTGTGTGTGTGTGTTTCCAAATGTAGGTGGTTCTGGATTATTTCAGGAGAGATGTTGATGCCTAGAAGTGAAATTTTGATCTCCTGACTTCCAGGACAGGGTGGTTTTCTTAAGAATGGTAAGTCCTTGAAATGCTGAAATATGGCTAAATTGAAAAAAAAGGTTAATTTGGATGGGATTTTGGGCAGGAATTGTTCCCTGGGAGCTGGGATGGAATTCCCAGATTTGCTGTGGCTGCCCCTGGATCCCTGGCAGTGCCCAAGGCCAGGCTGGACATTGGGGACAGTGGGAGGTGTCCCTGCCATGGCAGGGGTGGCACTGGGGGGATTTGGGGTCCCTTCCCATCCAAATCATTCCATGATTCTCTGTTTCTGCAGATCAGACTAGGAAAATGAAATATATTTATTTTTGGATGCCACTCTCTGGTTGATTTCCAGCTGGACATTCTCTAGTACAGCTGGGTACCCAGAGCTCTAAACACAAACCNACTCTTCCTTGGAACAGGAACCATTCCAGAGGTCAGAACAGGAGTAAAATTCCTTCAGGCCACACACATGGCATAAATTCAGCCCCCAAATATGAAACAAGCGGAGATTAGAAATATTGACCTTGGTAACCAGAAGCAGATTTTGCCTTCTGAGGCTTGAGTTTGTGAATAGTCCAGAATTAGAAATGATGATGGGGAAGGTTCANTTTGGAAGAAGACAGGTGGCTCCTGGACAAATTGTTCAAATTGTTATTGTTGATTGTTGTTGGATATTCTTATTGTCCTCCCATTTACAATTCAAAAAGTATATTTAGAAAAAAGCTTTTTCCTTTCTTCTTTTGGCTGACATTGACGTTTCCAGGGAAAGCGCCAATAATTTGATTTGGGGTGGGATAAAATCCATTTTTATGGGAAGAAGAGCACACAGAAGTTGACATTCTGAATTCTCCTGAGCTGTGGCCCATCCCAAAAGATCCTGGCTGTCTGGGAGAGGCACAGCTGAGCTGAGGCAGAGCATTCACTTCCACCAGCTCAAACATTTCCTGCCCTGAGCTCTGTGCCCGTTTTGAGANTTTTTTGGAGATTTATTCCTTGCATTCCTGATCCCTCCCCTTAAATCCCAAGGACTCAACAGCTGAGAAAAGGAGCTGAGCCTGTCTGGGAGGGGAATCCTGGGCTCTGGGGATGCTGTTGGTGCTGCTGGAGGATGCTGGCTCTGCTCCCCCAGCCCTTTTCCCCGAGATCCAGCAGCAGCTTGGCTGTAATTGCTCACTGCTCTCCATTAGTGCCTCTCCCTCCTGGCAACTCTTTAATAGTTTACATCTCTCGGGTTGGAAATTACTGTTTTAATTAAAACAATTTGTTTCAAATGGGGCTCCCAAATCCCCACATGATGTTTTAGGAGCCTTGGGCGAAGAGCTGGAAATGGAGAGCAGCAATTGTTGGGAGTGAGGCTGGAAGGAGGAATTGGGATTTTTGCATAATTTTTGAGGTCTGGACTGGCAGTGGGGGAGACAAAATTGTGTAGACTGGGATTTTGTCTTCCAGACATTTAGAATTAATTCATCATGGGTGAGCCTTTGCTGAGCTTGGGCAATGCTTGGGATTTTTGGGGTGTCCTGTGCAGGGTCAGGAGCTGGACTGGNTNATCCCTGNGGGTCCCAGCTCAGGAGTTTCCATNACTCTGTCAGGTTAATTTAACCTTGTTTGTTTTGTGATTGAGAGAAGGGGAGGGAAAGGAGAGAGCCCCAAAAAAAAGGGACCTTGGGCACCTGAGTGCCACGAAAATGCACTTTGGGGATGGGATGGGATAATGGGAGATGGGATATGGGATGATGGGGTGATGAGATAAGGAATGGGATAATGGGATGGGATGGGAGATGGGATATGGGATGATGGGGTGATGGGATGTGGGATGATGGGATGGGATAATGGGATGATGGGATATGGGATATGGGATGATGGGGTGATGAGATAAGGGATGGGATAATGGGATGGGATATGGGATGATGGGATGGGATGGGATAATGGGATGATGGGATATGAGATGATGGGATATGGGATGATGGGGTGGGCAGCAGGCAGGAGTGGTGAGCACAGGGTGGGAGGTGAAGGTGGCAGTGCCAGCAGCAGAACTCCTGGAACATCCTGAGCTGGAAGGGCCCCCATGGATCACAGAGTGCAGCTCCTGTGTGGATCAAGAGGATGTTCCCNCTCTGCACCCTTGGAGAACCTCAAGGCTTTGGAGCTTTGCTCTTAGCTGGCAGGAATTTTATTTTTATTTTGAATAATATTTCAAAACGTTCAACTTTGCCACTTTTACCATTTGTGTGTCACTGGCACAGGTGCCCAGAGCAGCTGTGGCTGCCCCTGGATCCCTGGNAGCGCCCAAGGGATGTTGGAGCACCCTGGAATATTGGGGAGTGGAAGGGTGGGATGGATTCTAATGGATTTTGATTTGAAACCATCTGGGATTCTGGGATCTGCTTCCCTTGGAGCAATGCTATTGCCAGAGGGCACAAACCTCACAAGCCACGAGATTTAACNGTTCTTAATAATCAATTATTTTCCCCAACAAAAAATCAGTTTATTCCTTGGATTCCAGGGAACTCAGAGCTCCTGTAGGTGCTGCCTCTGCTCTTCCATGTTTTCCCTGTTCTCCCACTCCCTGCAGCCTTGAACAACCTCCCTTTCCTTCCACCTGGAGATGGGAGCTCATTATGGGGATTTGTCAGACACTTGCAGCATTTATAGCAGGAACAAAACAAATGCACAGCATTTACATGGTTTCCTTGTTAGCTTTTTTTTTTTTTTTTTTTTTTTTCCCTGACAAGCAAATCTCAAATTCCAGTTGTTTTAAATGCAGCCTGGCTTCAGAACATATTGTAAATTATGATTTCCTTCATGTACTCGTTCTTCATTTTCCTCTCAGACAGGTTCTGGAGGCAGCCTGGGAAAACACAACCTGGAGAATGAGTTGTTTGGGTAGAGAATGGCTTTTCCCAGGATTTATGGTACCTTTATGGAGACACAAGGAATTCTTCTGACAATTTAAGTCCCTACACTGAAGTAAGTTTTTTTTGTTGTTTTTTTTTTTTTTTTTTTTTTCCCAGTGCTGACAGTAATTTGGATAGAAAACACAGAGATTTTCAATTCTGCTGCACTGAACTTGTTGTGTGATGGGTTTTTGTGTCAGTAGTGAGAATAATATCCAAGGAAATTGTNGATATCCATCCCTGGCAGAGCCCAAGGCCAGGCTGGACATTGGGGTTGGACACTGGGACAGTGGGAGGTGTCCCTGCCATGGCAGGGGTGGGACAGGATGGGATTATGTCCATTCCAACCCAAACCATTTAATGATTTTAGGATTCTAAGCACTCAATCCTAGTCCTGAGCAGTTTTATGGAATATTTGTCAAACTATAAACACATTTTTCCCTGAGGATGTTTTAATTGGCTTTGAATTTTTGAGTGCTGATAAAAATTGAGATAAAATNGAATGTCAGAGGTTGAAGAGTTGCTGCAAATAATCAAACCAGGTCAGGGTATAGTTAGAAATTTAGGAAATTTGGCCTGGAAGCCACAATCACATGGAAATTCCTCCAGTAATTTAAGATAGTTAATGGATCAGGACCCTTTGGTATGACACAGAGCTTGAGGAAGCACATGGATTTTCTCAGTGGACTCATAATAAAAGAAATATTTTTTTTAATTATCTTATGCAAAGGAGAAAACCAAACCAGGCTTTCTATGCAGCAGGAAATGTTTTGTGTTCCTCAGTGCTGGTTTCAGTGCTGGCTGTAGAAAAACTTACTTTGAAGCTCTTGGAATTTAATTTCCATTGAAAAAAGCTGAAAAAAAAGCTTTNTTCAGAGCAACAATCCAACAACAAACAAGCAGCAATCCTGTAAAATTAATGGGCTTAATTAAAATGTACATGGATTGGGGAAGGATCCACAAGCATAACAGAGATTTACTCTCTCATACCAGACTGAATAAATTTCCATGAATTTCCTGGGAGATTTTTAAGGCATTTTATGACCTTGTTTATAAAAGGAAACTTGGGATTTCGAACTTGATTAGTTTTAAGAAAATACTGGAAAGAGCATCTCCGAGTATTTGGTAAACATTCCTTATTATCTTCAGGAGATTATTATATTTCTAAATAATTATAAAGCAGGACTCAAAGATTTTGCATGTCTAATTCAACACAAATTATTTTTTTCAGTAATTTTTAGCAATTATTTGCAATTTATGGTTAATTGTTGTAGCTGGCTTTGGCTGAGTGCTCTCACTCGTGTCTGGTTGGTTTGAGCAGGGAAAAAAAAATAAAATTCCTTTTTCATGGTTCCTTCCTGCCTGCAAAATGTCCTGGATGTGNGTGGGTGCCACTCCCTGCAGCTGTTTCTGGGAATTTGGTGGTGCCAAGTTTTGCTGGCTGCTTTTCCACCCCAAACTGGGGAATGGGGCTGTGGGTTTGCTGGAACCAATGGTGCCATTTTCATTTTTGTTGTGTTTTCTCTGTGGGGTTGATCTGGGTGGTTTCCTGTGTTGTTTTCTTGGTGGGGGTTGGTTTGTTTTTTGTTGCTGAGCACAAACCCAGGAGGGAAGGCTGATCCTTAGCTGATGGCTGTGAACTGGTCAAGGCATCCTGAAGGAGCTGAAACACTGGAAAATCATCCATCAAAAGCTGCTGAACAGGCACTAGCTGAGTCTGGAGGCCGCTGGAGTCTGGAGATTATTCCAGAGTAATCCAAGCAGGGGAAGCAGATCCAAA
>OAMK01000074.1:325997-342606 GCA_900205225.1 Saxicola maurus maurus | reverse complement strand
CTGGAGGGAGGATGGGCTGTGGGAAGATAAAGATGATTGCCCAGCTGGTTTAAAGATGGCCCATGAGCAGATAATGTGTGCCAGGAGATCAGGGTCACTGCCCCAGCTGGGTTAACAGATGGGACAGAATTCACATTTCTGGAATACACAGAATTCACATTTCTGGGATACACAGAATTCACATTTCTGGGATACACAGAATTCACATTTCTGGAATACACAGAATTTACATTTTCACATCAACCCAGCACAGCCCCATCCCCTGGACACCCTCTGGGGATGAACATTTCCCCAAATCCATCCCAACCCCCTGAGCCTTCCCTGGGTCCCTGTGCCAGAGCAGGGATGGAGCTGCCCCTGCCCTCCCACACTGCCCAGTTAATTGCTAATTAATGAACAGATTGCTGCCAANCCTGTGCCTGGGGGTTCCTTTGCTTTCAGGTGGTTTTCCCTGGACACAGCCACGCCCTGATGGGGGTTCCCTGGGGAGCTGCTCTGTTAATGAGCAGGGATTAATTAACTGTGGGATTTCCTGTAGATCCATGGGGTTTAGCTCTCACTCTGCCTCTGTGGGATGCAAACCACATCCCTTCANACACAAAGGGCTGCACTGGAGGGATGATGTTGCAGCAAAGCAGTCAAGACTCTGTTTCCTCATGCAGGAAAAGCCAATTCTTTATTCACATGACTCATTTTTATACCGATTTCACAGAACTCGTGTTGAACTCCAACTGGTTGGTGGTTCTCTTGCCACTCAGTTCCTTGGTTAGTGACTGGAATTTTACTTTTCTATCAAATCTCTCTATTCTTGGATTGTTTACATGTTTTGTTCNCTGACTCTCACGGGACAGACCTATTGTTTCTGCAGGTGCAAACGGTTCTCTTACTAAAATGGGTTATTGTGTTGTTTTTTCATTCCTCCAATTCTTCCTTATGGGAATTTATGAGTCAGTTGGTAGCTTGGCTGGAGTAGCAGGGCCTAAACCATATTTTATAAGGTTTTTTTTATATTTTATAAGTTTTTTATATTTTATAAGATTTTCTTTTATCATATCTTTTCTTTTATGATATTTTTACCTGTTTGCAGCAGGGTGGTACAAAGCAGGCTCAGTTTAAAGAGGGTGAAGCTGTGTCTGGGCATGGAGCATCATCCAGCCAGGGCTGGTGGGCTCACCCNGGGCAGAGCTGGGGCTGCTCTCCAAGCCAGCCCCAGTGACAATCTGCCATCCCTGTGACACAGGGAGGAGGAGGAGGGCACAGCTGGCACCCCGAGCCCTGCCGTGTGTCACCTCCCCTGGCGCTGCTGTCACTTGGGCACGTTCCCCTGGAGCAGATGGCAGTGCTGATGTGGCTGTGGAGCTGTGAAATGTCAGGATGCTCAGCACGGGGCTGATGCCAGGGGAGGAGCTGGAGCAGTGCTGGGCCAGCCTGGGGCTGCAGCTCCTGCCACGGGTGCAGAGCCAAGAAAAGCAGATTCTTGCTCAGCCCCCAGAGCTGCACGTGGAGCTGCTGCCTCCTGCCACCCTGATCTGTGTGTCCTGCCCTGATGTGGCTGCAGATGTCACAGCCCAGCACAGCTCCCACATCTGTCTCCAGGGCTGCTGATGCCTTCAGTTTGAACTTTTCTATTCCCAGTTCTGCCCTGCATTAGTTCATAACTCTGAGCTCCACACAAAGTGTCCCAAGTTCTCCTCCCAGCTCAGTCACACAAAATCCTTTCCCAGCCCAGAACCAAGGACAGGCTGCAGCTCCAGCCCCAAAAATGCAACAGAGAGAATGGAGGAGAGAATCTGGGAGGGTGGGACTGCAGAGCCTGGAGCTGGGGCTGGGCATGAACCCAATGTGGGATGGACCCAAACTGATCAAAGTGAGAAACTCCTGACTGGGATCCATCCTGGGCTCTGGCACTGCCCAAGGTGAATCCTTGGAAGGGTTTAACAAATCCCTGCTTTGTTCCTTTNACTCTGCCTCTGCTCCAGGTTACTCTTTGGGCATCAGAGGGATGGAGCTGCTGAGGGAAGAGCTTTTAGCTCTGGAACATCTTCCCAGGGGCTGTGGCAGCCTGGCTGCTCCCTGGCTGAGGTGTGTGGGGTGTCTCACCTGGCCCAGGTGCTGTCTGTGGGGTGTCTCACCTGGCCCAGGTGCTGTCTGTGGGGTGTCTCACCTGGCCCAGGTGCTCTCTGGCCCCTCTGAGCTGCCTTGTCTCCTCCTCCCAGCTCCCTGCTCCCCTCCCTGGCCCTTTGCTGGTGCTCTCTGCTTTGGGAAGCTCTGCAGGTGTGAGCCCCAGGTGTTGTTCCTGCATGAACCCACCTGGCAGGTGCCCCACAGGGAGGCTGTTCCTGCTGTTCCCCAACCCCCTGGTGCTGCTGGGTGCTGCCATTCCTGCCAGTAATGCACTTGGGCAGGTCTGCCCAGGGCCATGCTGAGGTGGCAGCAGAAGGAGCCTGGCTGGCAGGATGTGCTCAGGCAGCTGCTGGCCCTGTCTGCACACAGAAATGTCCCCTCCTGATGCCTGGGGGGGCTCAGGGACAGCTGGGCTGGGCTCTGCTGCTGAGACAGGCAGAAATCCCAGCCCAGAAGGGTTTGGACAGAGCCCTGAGGCCCAGGGGGATGGTTGGGGTGGGTGAACCCTGGGGGTCCCTTCAGCTCAGGGGATTCTGTGCTCCATGACCTCCCACCTTCTGTTGTGTGAGCCTTTTGGTGTGCATTAAATACCAATGAAATGGCTTTAATTGTGCTTGAATGAGAGATCAGCCCCATGCTTTTNATTCTTTTAGAGCTGAGTGTCACAGACTGGTTTGGGGTGGGGGGGANCTCCAGGGTCTGTGGTGCTAAAACAGATCATGTGTATTAAACAAATACCCCATGGTTTATCTTTTCAGGTAAAGAGAACTGAAAGTCAGCCTGTGGAGCACTCAGTGGTTATCCTGCTATNCCATGGATCCCAGCAGAGATCTGCCTTGCAAGGAAACCCCAATCTCCTAAAACCCTCCTTCCCTACATGGCTGANTGGTTTTCCTTGTGGCTGGGATTTCCAGGAGGAGCAGGGGGTCTCTGCAGCCCTGGCCATGCAGAGGCAGGAGCAGTGCAGAGTGCAGATCCAGCCAGGATCACACCCTGCCAGGGCTGACAGTGCCTGCAGGAAACTCTTTCCCATTCCCCTTGTGCTGTCCCAGTGTGTCCCTGCTCCAGGCCAGGGATCAGAGCTGTGGAGAATGGAAAAATGTGTCCTCGAGCCCTGACAGAGGTTTTTGCTTGTAAAATCACAATTCAGAACTTATTTCCTGCCCAGTTCATGAATGTCTAACCTAGAGGCTGGTGCAGTTTGCTGAGCAGGGGTGGTATTTTAGGATTAATTAATTAATTAATTAATTAATTAAGATGGAATTGCATGATTTGGGTGGGAAGGACNTTCAAGCTCATCCCATTCCACCCCTGAACATGTTCAGGGACATTTCCCCTGTCCCAGGTGCTCCANACCCATCCAGCCTGGCCTTGGGCNCTGNCANGGATGAGGAATCCACAGTTCACCAGGACTGGAGGGACTTTTTTGGAACAGCAGGGTCTGACCAGCTCCAGTGGAATTTAGCAGGAAGAAAAAATTGCATTTGGCCCCTGCTGAGTGTTGCACTTCACCCCCTGCTTCTCCAGGCCTGCTCTGAGGAATTAAAATAATCACATTCTGGTTTACAATATTTTTTTATGTATTATTGATGGCCCCTTATAAAATGAAACTGCATCCCATTGCCAGCCACACAATTGAAAAGTTTCAGTCTATTAAGGTTTTATTGCTGGAGGGGACAGAGCTGCACAATCCATCCCAAAGGCACAAGAACTTGCTGAAAATAGGGGAAATTCAGCTTTCAGCAATGAATTCAATTGTTACAACTTGTTTGTGATAGTGCTGTGCTTGCACTGTGATGTTATATTCTGATTTTTTGGATGCAGTGGTCCCAACAACAAGAGGAGTCATTAATTTCACTTTTTTAATGTCCTCAATGGGAGCAGAGGGTTCCCTGAGAGGAGGAGCTGCCCTTTAATCCCAGTNAAAGCAGCCACAGGATGGGGAGGATTCATCCCAGCCAAGCACAGAAATCCTCCTGCTTTTGACCAAGATTCCTGCTGGTTTTGGGGGATTTTCCACCAGTGCTCCTGTGGAACAGGAGGGATGCAGGAACAGGCTCTCAAGGCTGTTTGTTCACTCTCCCTGCAGGAACAAAACTCTTCCTGACCCCCCTTTTCCCTGGAATGCCCCAGGGGTCCCAGCAGGAGGAATTAATGGGGAAAAACCTGCTCTGAGATTGGAAAAATCCCAGAATCCCAAATGGTTTTGGGTGGGAAGGGACCTGAAATTCATCTTTTTCCANCCCTGCCCCTTCCAAGTTTGCTCCAAGCCTCAATGTCCTGGGATATTCCAGGGGTTCAGGTGTTGGGGAAGATGAAACAGGAAAATCTTACAAATATGAATGCTCAGATTCTGGGAATGTAGAAACCAGGAATGAGATTGAAATGAAAGCCACGTTTGAGATACCAAACCTGAATTACTGAATTACTGAATGACCATGAAACAATGGGATGGCCCCTGAAGGTAATCCCCTCTTGATTAAATAATATCCTCAGCCAGAGAGCAACTCCAAAGGTCCAAAGAGCAATTTTTAAAGTTTAAAATGTAACACACTATGNTAATGTAAGGATTCCTATAGGCTGCATGTAAATGTTATAGAATTTGTATCTTGTGTTAGATTGGTTAGTGGGAATTAGAATATTCATCATGGAAGAAGATTTATTGTATTGCAAATGGGAAATTGCTCTCTTCTTTTTCTCTCTCCCTCTCTCTTGAAGNCTGTAGCCAGTGCAGCTCCTTCCTCATTCCCAAAACTGCTGCTGCTTAAAAACCCTGTAATCTAAAATCAGCACTCTTTGGTTTGAGCTAAATGGGAATTTTCCAGTTCAAATGAAAGAAAAAATAAATCAAGTAAATGATGTTAAAAGAGGAATTTTCCCTTCCCAAATCACTGAGAAATCACAGTAGGACTTTATTTTCTCTAGGAGGAGAATTGGTTAATATTAAAATGATGCTGCTCCACTACAAAATACAACCAGAAAAATGTTTATTTTTATCAATGTAAATAAGAAAGGACTCAGGGAGGGCAATTCCTGAGCAGGTTGGATGTGCTGTGGGTCAGCACTGCCCAAATCCTTCATCACCCTGAACCTGCCACAAGCCCTTGATTCCTGAATGAGCCAGAAAACCTCAACTGGGGATGAAATAACCACTGACCTCAGAGACAAATATTCCTGTTATTCCTCCTGGTGGAGCATCTTTAAAGCTGTCAGACAGCTGGGAAAGCTCTTGTTGTTGATGGAGCAGATTTTAGGGCCATACTTCAGATTTTTCTTGGTGTTGTGAACTCTGCTGTCTCTTTTCTGTGAGTTATAAAATCCTGATGAGCTCAACCCCCTCCATTTCTGCTGCTCCTGAACGTTTCTCCNCTCCCTGCTTGTTCCTCTTCCAGGACTGGAGTTATCTTGCTTAAGTGAAGATTTAGGTGTGAAATGGAAAGGGGGATTTTCACATCTTTAATAAATGAAATCATTTCTCAGCTAAGGGCTCTCCAGGCATTGATTTACAGAGCGATTTCTCTTCACTCTCTGTTTTTTTTNCCTCTGTTCCAAGCAAACAAAGCAACAGAGAGCTGCAGAGTGAGAATGCCNTGAGGAATCACAGATCAAGACTCACTTGAACTCAGCCTGAAGTGAAGCCTCAAAGAGCTGCAGGGGGTGCAGGTTACAGAGGATTCCCTCCAATCTGGGGGTTCAAGGAGAAGTTTTCCCTGCACACTGACCTCCAGTGTGCCCTGCTGGAAGTTTCCAGGTAAAATATCCCTGAATTCTCATGGAATGTCCACGGGATGGTTCATGGCTGGGGAGGGACCTTGCACTNTCCCAGTGCCCAACCTGGAACTGAACATTCCAGGGATCCACAGCAAATCTGGGAATTCCAGCCCATCCCCACCTTCCCAGGGAACAATTCCCAAAATCCAAATCTCCTTTCTGCCACTTGAAACCATCCCCCTTCTCCTCTCCTGACACCTTCCACCCCAAACCCCACAGAAATGGATTTATGGCCCTGCCAAACATGAACTGTGGTTTCTTCTCTTCTTTTTCCTTTTCTGTGAAAAATCCACTCCAATTTTCTTCTCTTTCTGCTTTTCCCTGCTGCTTTGCTGCCCTGCAGTGCTCCAAGAGATTTCCCTCCTGGGAAGGACCAGCCCCACAGCCCACACTGGAACAGGGAGTGTGCCAGGGCTGCCCAGCCAGGAGAGCCCAGCACTGTGGGAATAATGTAGGATAGAAGAAAAAAATCAAATAATCCTTCCAGGTTCACTTTTTCCCTCTTTTTTTCTTTTAATTTATTTTTTTCTTTTTTTTTCCTTTTTTTTCAAATTATATTTTATTATTTATTTTTATTTTATTTTATATTTTATTTTATTTTTTATACTTTATATCATTTTATTTTATTTTATATATTTTCTATCACTTTTTAATTTTATCTTATTTTATTTTTTATATTGTATATAATTTTATTTCATTTTATTTCATTTTATTTTTTATATTTTATATAATTTTATTTTATTTTATTTTATTTTATATTTTATTTTATTTTATTTTATTTTATTTTATTTTATTTTATTTTATTTTATTTTATTATTTTATTTTTTTTTTTTTCAGTATGGAAAAATTTGAGTGTATCCATCCTTTATTCCCATTCCCACAAAATTCCTGTCAACTTCTGGTGTCATCCCTGCAAAACTCAAAGTGCCTGATTGTTCCTGAGATGGATTCTGACACAAAAGCCACAGGATGAGTTTTGTGGGTTACTCACACCCAAGTTTGAAATGCTAAAGCTTTAAATGTGATGAAGATGTGCAGATTTCAGTCTGTGCAGATTTCCATCTCTCCAGGAGCAGTTTGAGATGAATTCCATTTGCAGCAGGGCCTTGGCTTTCCCCCCAGAGCACCTGAGTCACAGCAGGCAAAGGCTGACAGGCACCAGGGAGCTTCTTCCTTCTGCCCTAAAACCAGAAAGTTCTGAAAGAAAACACCAAACAAACCAGAAAAGCAGCTGGNACAGAAGTGCTGCTGCAAAGGGGGTGAAATCCAGCAAAGAATTTCAGTTTATGGCTCTGATATTTCAGAGTTGTTTAATTTATAGGGTGGCCTTGGGTTTGAGAGGGTTCTGTGCCCAAACTGGGCAAACTGGGCTGGGATCCCCATCCTGGTGGGGTTGGCTTGGCCAAAATCTGCTGGGAACAGAACCTTGGAGTCCTGGAGTGGGTTGGGCTGGGATCTTAAATTCCAACCAGATTTTCATAAAATCCCAAATGGTTTGGGTTGAAGGGACCCCAAATCCCCCCAGTGCCACCCCTGCCATGGCAGGGACACCTCCCACTGTCCCCAGTGTCCAGCCTGGCCTTGGGCACTGCAGGGATCCAGGGGCAGCCACAGCAAATCTGGGAATTCCATCCCAGCTCCCAGGGAACAATTCCTGCCCCAATCCCATCCAAACCCACCCACTGTCAGCTCAAAGCCATTCCCTGTGTCCTGTCCCTCCATCCCTGTCCCCAGTCCCTCTCCAGCTCTCCTGGATCCCTCTGAGCTCTCCTGNATCCTTCTCCTCTCCAGGTGAACATTCCCAGCTCTCCAGGCTGTTCCTGCCTTTGGCTTTTCCTGTTCCTCATCCCTGAGCTCCAGCACCCCCTGACCAGAGAAACACACCCAGAAATCCTCCCAAAAACGGGCCAGGTGTCCAAATCCCAGGGACAGGGATTCTCTCTATTGGGACAGGTTTATAATGGGGACAGGAGGACTGGGCACCTTCAGCTCAGGGGAGCTGTGTGCTGGGTGGGAGCTCAGCACTTCCAGGGAGCTCTGGGATGGAATTCCAGCTCCAGCCAGGGCTGGAAAGGCTCAGCTCAGCCAGAGAACCCCCAGAGCACTCAGTGGGAGCAGGGCAGTTCCACAAGGCTGAGCAAAGCTGGATTATGGCACAGGGATGTGGCAGCTGCTCCTCAGCTGCTGCTGAGAAAACTGCTGAAGGGCTCTGTGGGCTTTTCCTCTTGGTTTATTTTGTTTTTGTGTGTGTTTGTGCTTCTGAGCATTTTGAACTCCCAGCAAAGCAGGCTGACCACAGAGAAAAATGCAGAATGGTCCAGAAGCTGGAGGAGAGGAGGTNTGGATGGGATTGGGGCAGGAATTGTTCCCTGGGAGCTGGGATGGAATTCCCAGATTTGCTGTGGCTGCCCCTGGATCCCTGCAGTGCCCAAGGCCAGGCTGGACATTGGGACAGTGGGAGGTGTCCCTGCCATGGCAGGGTGGGATGGGATGGAATTTAAGATTTAAGGTCCCTTCCAGCCCAAACCATTTGGGGTTTTACAAAAATCTCTCCAGTTCATTCTGGTGAACCTAAGCTCTCAGCAGCACTGTAATTAAATTAATTTCCTCATTCCCATGAGATATATGAGATATATGAGATATATGAGATATATGAGATATATGAGATATATGAGATATATTAGATATATTAGATATATTAGATAGATATATGAGATATATGAGATATATGAGATATATTAGATATATTAGATATATTAGATAGATATATTAGATATATGAGATATATTAGATATATTAGATATATTAGATATATGAGATATATTATATGTAATAGATATATTAGATATACTAGATATATTAGATATATTAGATATATTAGATATATTAGATAGATATATGGGATATATGAGATATATTAGATATATGAGATATATGAGATATATTTTATTAGATATATTTATCCCCCCTGTGTCTGCAGCTGCCTGGGTGTGTTGTGGGTGATTCCCCTGATCCTGCTGATTCCCCCTGGATGTTCCCACCCCAGTCCTGATTTGGTGGCCATGGAAGCAGCTCCAGGGAATTTTTCAGGTGTGAAATGTGTGACAGTGCTCAGCAGGAGCAGGAACACCCTGCCCTGGGCACCTGCAGCTGCAGGAAGCCAGGCTTGTAAANCATTCTCCTCTTTATTTCCCCACTGATATTTCACATTTCAGGGGGTATCAAAGATGCTCTTTTGGCTCTGGGATATTTGGGGTTTTTGGCTGTTTGGAGGGGTGGGGGTTGCATTGGTAGCTCGGTTTCTTTTCTTTTTTTTTTTTTTTTTCTTTTTTTTTAGGAATAGTGCTCCTAAAAAGCCTCAACAATTCCTTTTGCAGCTGTCAGGCCCCTGGTATCCAAACAAAGAGCTCATGGCTCTCCGGGAAGGCTCTTTAGGAGCTCGTTCTGATGGGTGAGCCGGCAAAGTGCTGTAATCACTGAGGGTGNTGCCTCATCCTTCCTGGAAACAGAATAAACGACCTGCTCAAGGTGTGGGGGGTTTTCAGAGANAAATAAAACAGCAGCAGCAGAAAAACAAAACAAAACAAACAAAAAAAACCCAAAAAAAGTAAAACCAGCTGCAGCAGAGGAGAGGGAGGCTGATCACTCACCCTGAAGATTTGTGTGGCACAGTGAAGGGGTTTAACTTTTATTATTTTTATTTATTTTTATTTTTATTTCATTTTTATTTATTTTTATTTTTAATTTTATTTATTTTTATTTTAATTATTTTTATTTATTTTTATTTTAATAGATTTTTTATTTTATTTATTTTTATTTTTTATTTTTATTTTTATTTAATTTTTTATTTTTAATTTATTTTTATTTTAATCTTATTTATTTATATTATTTTAATTTTATTTTTATTATTTACTATTTTTTGTTATAAATGAGAAACAAAATCTCGATATTCAGCACAATTTAGATTGCTTTATTTCATACAGACAGAGGGGAAAACGTGAGGGGTCACCACCCACTCCATGCTCCACCCAACCTGGTTTGCAGCTCCCTTTTTATAGCCTGGTTTTCCTTGCAGTAATCAATAATTGTTATTGTTTTGTTGAAATAATTCTGCAAGGTGAGCAGTGCTGGTCAGAGAAACTTCCAAACTTCCCTGGGACAGCTCTTGGGACAATTGGTCATGGAACCATCTGGTCTTGGGAGATAAAAAACAGAAATGGGAATTCTGGTCCAGGGGCAGCCACAGCAAACCTGGGAATTCCATCCCAGCTCCCAGAGAACAATTCCTGCCCCAAATCCCATCCAAATCCTTCCTCTTCCATCTTAAAACCATCCCAAAATTCCCCTGCCTGGGCAGCACCAGCTCTGTTTGTGCAGCTGGATTTGGGATTTGTTATAATTGATTTGTTGTAATTTATGGTAATCCTCCTCCAGAGTGATGTTCCTGGATGAGCAGAATTGTTTCTCCTGTTTTATGGGAATATTTGCCCCACTCCTGCATTGNTGTACATGAAGATTAGTTCTGGAGCTTGCAGCCTGTAACTCATTGTGTGCAGAATTTGCAGAACAAGCCTTGGGAATGTCAGGGCTGTGGAGGTGGGCATGGAGTTCTCTGTTATTCCAGAGTGACCTCCCAGCACTTGGGAAATGTTAGAAANGACAAACTCTGAGTTTCTGGAATCCTGAGGTCTCCAGGGGGTGGGAGCAGTGATTTCCCCCTCTAATTAAAATGGTTTTCATCCTTTCTGCAGGAATGGCAGCAGCAGCAGATGATGGAGCCTCTCCCTGCTCAAACTTCATCTCCAGCACGTGTGGCTGCAGAGAATTCCAGGCAATTCCACATCAAGGTAAGAGAAAAATAATAAAATAATAANAAAAAGATAATAAAAACATCCCAATCTCCTTCCCAACCCAGCCCTGAGTAACCAGGGAACACTAAAGCTAAAATGACTTTTTGCCAATAATTGTCTTTGGGTTCTTTAGAGCAATATCATCAAAGCTCTGTAGACTTAATACCACTGGTTATGGGATTTGGAGCTCAGCTAAATGCAAAACTTAATTCAGTGTTCAGTTGTTTAAAATTTAAAATCCAAACTTGAGTGTGTCATAAAAAACTGGGCTGCTCCTCCTGCTTATTAGGGGAGGAAAAAAAATCAGCNTAATTCCATAGAATTCACAGGCACTGAGCCTACACTGGGGTTTATTAGAGGGAAAATGTTCCTGTAATACAGAAACCAGGAAAAGGCTGGAGCAGAGAGCAAATGATGCAGATTCCATTGTGGAACAAAAGGCACTGAANTGACATTCCAGCAGAATTTCCACTCTGTCCTTTCCCAGCTCTGAAGGTTGCTGGGGTTTGTGCAGAGTCAGGGGAATGCCAGAGGTGCTTCCCTTCCTTCTGCTGGACAGAAATCTGGGAATTCTGTCTCAGAACCACAGAATCATGGATGGGTTTGGGTAGGAGGGACCCAAAATCCCATCAGTGCCACCCCTGCCATTATTCTATTCTATTCTATTCTATTCCATTCCATTCCATTCCATTCCATTCCATTCCATTCCATTCCATTCCATTCCATTCCATTCCATTCCATTCTTTTTTTAATTTTTTTTATGGTCTGGAATATTAGATCCCAAATTGAATAGAAGTTTCCTTAAAAAAATTACCAAACCTTGAAAATGCTCTCTCCACATTTAATGCACTAAAACAGAGCTGAAACTTTTCAAGAGACTCGCAGAGATTTCCATGAAAATATTCATAAAGGATTGAAGGAAGCATTTTTAAAAGTGCCCATAATTCCAGGAACAGGCCAGTAATAAGAACATCCTCCTGACAGCATGATGCAGGAGGAAAAAAAATGACTTATATTTATCATCTTATTGTGTTCCAAACCAGGCATTAAAACAGCTCAGGACTGAAAATAAAATCTAAGAAAAGCATGAGAGTAAACTTCACTCACCGAAGGAAAGCCCCATTAAAAATGCAGTTTCTGAACTTCAAACCATGGGCTGAATTCTCCCATTTCTGCAGCACTCCATAAAAGCAAGCCTGGAATATTTCACTCTGCCTGCAGAACCTCCCTGCCATCCTAATGAAGTGCTCATCCAAGATTCATGGCAACGTGCAGAGCAGTGCAGAGGGCAGGGATTGCAGGAAATGTGGAAATGTCTCTTCTTTGGGAGAACAGAGATCCCATTTGGGATTGGCTGGGTATCCCTGGGTCACAGCCCTGGCCCTTCTCCCTTCCCATTCCATAATGTTTTATGGAAATTTATTTTNTTTATTTATACTGGAGGGGCTGGGAGAGGCTGGGCAGGGGGAGGTGTCCCTGTCCTGGGCAGGGGTGGCACTGGATGAGGTTTAANCTCTTTCCAGCCCAAACCATCCCAGGATTTGGTGATCCCATGGGGTTCAGCCAGGGATTTGTGTNGGGTCCTGCTGGGATCACAGAGCCCATCCCAGCTCAGCTCTTCCCCTCAGCTCAGGAAAACTAGGACAAAGGACAGAACAAAGCCAGGAAAGGACACTGGGAAACTCTTCCTGCTCTGTGCAGGTGCAGCTCAACCCCAGTGGCACTGAGGGGAGGATTTGGGATGTTCTCATGGGGTTCAATGGGCACAATGGGAGAAGTCCCTGAATCCAGCCCCTCCTTGGGAACATCACCCTCTGCACAAAGTCAGAGAATGACTTCATTTCTTTCCAGGTTTGTTTCTGACTCCCTCAGCCTGTGGAAATTCCAGAGCTGTGTTAACCCACTGAACATGGGCTGGAATAATTTACTTTGTGGGAAGAGTGGTGGAGAATTCCCTGGCTGCANTTCCTGGCTTGGTTGGATGAGGAAACTCTTCAGGATTTCTGCTGGCCTCAGCTGAGCTGAGCATACAAAGAACAGTGAGACTTTTTAACCTTGAAACTGATCCTAAAGCTCAGCCTAAATCCCTGCCTGCAGTTTAAAATGTCCTTAGGAAGAGCAGGATAATCCTGACACTTCCTCCTTGCAAATTTAAGGATTCACCCTTTCTCCTTAAAGCTCCCCTGGGGTTCCTGGTGTGGAGCTGCCCTGATTATGGAAGTGTTTGGGATTTTATTGGTTCCCATTTTCAGCAGTTTTTTCCCATGTAAATGTTGGATTTACAGGCTCCTGTCAGGCTCAGTGTAAAGGGAATCATAATCAGGGGCTAACATTTTTCTGCTTTACAGCTTCAAGTAAATCTTTATTAGAGGTTGCAAGGAGTGAAATAACCTTTGGCATGGGGCACTTAGGAGGTGATGGAAACCCCTCCTGGACTCAGGAGAGGCTCTTCTCCATCCCCAAACTCCCTCCTTGCACNCCCTGCTCGTCCATCACTTTATTTAAATCCCTTTCTCTCTTTATGGACTCGCTGCTGCTTCATCCTGGTTCGTTCAGAAAAAAAAAAAAAAAAAGTTGGAGGAGAAAGAAACTGGGGAAATTCCTGAGGGAGAGGTAAAGCTGGATAATTGTCCTTTAGCATGAAGAGCACAAGGTAAATGCAGTTCCAGATGCCTGCCTGTAAAAAACAGGGTTTATCCCAGAATCCCAGAGTGGTTTGGGTTGGAAAGGACCCCAAATCCCACCCAGTGCCACCCCAGCCATGGCAGGGACACCTCCCACTGTCCCCAGTGTCCAGCCTGGCCTTGGGCACTGCCAGGGATCCACAGCAAACCTGGGAATTCCATCCCAGCTCCCAGGAACAATCCTAATTCCCAAAATCCCATCCATCCCTGCCCTCAGCCATTCCCTGTGTCCTGTCCCTCCATCCCTTGGGAANTGTCTCTCTCCAGGTTTCCCTCCAGCTCCTCCTTGCCCTGTGAGCTCAGTGAGGTCACCCCAAGGCTCCTCCTCTCCAGGGTGAACAATCCCAATGGATTCTGTGATTTTTGCTGTCAGATTTGTTTGACAGGTGAGAAATGTTAATTGGCCTGGAGTTTCTCTTCTGTGTTGCTCCATTAAACCCTGGCCAGCCCCCAGGAGATAATTCAGTGTANTCCTGCTCTCAGCCCTTCTGAAATTCTTCAAATAATGAAGGTACAAAACATTTTATATTTGATTTGAANAGATACAACCTGTATTTAACAGTTTGTTATAACTCCAGTATTAGTGGGCACTTACTCCAATACCAACATTTACTTTTAATTTTCTTATAGTTGTTTTCTACACTGATACCTAGGGCTGTGTTCTTCAGCTCTCTCTGAAACTCGTTTTTCTCTCTCTGAGGAACTCTGTTTCTCAGACTCCCACCCTATGGAATCCCTTCCTGCTGGGACATTCCCGTGGTGCTTTCCATTGCCACCCTGTCTGTGACAGTGCCAGGGCTGGAAGTGACACCTGCAGCTGTTCCTGCCTGGCAAAGCCCCAGCCTGGCTGCCTGTGATTCTGTTTGGGATTTTATTAGTTTATCACAAACCCCCCCAGTGCCAGGGCTGCAGGGGCTGTGCAGCTCAGGTGTTGTGGAAATGGGGATTCCACCCTCAGGAAAAGGGGAGAAGGGGGAATTGGGAGGGCAGGGGAGCAGCAAACACCCCAGGCAAAGCTGTGCCTGTGTGGAATCAGATTAACTTCAGGGCCCTGCTCAATTTTAGAGCTGCTCTCATTCCGGGGAGAGAGCAGAACTGGGATAAACAGAAATAAATGGCCAAGGATAACTGGAAACCNTCCCTGATCTCATCACCAGACAGGTTTCCTGTTGGAAAGAAGGTCATTAGTGGGATATTGAACTCAGCCCCTCGTCTGTGGGCGATATCGTTTGGGTTAAAAGGTCAATTAAAAAAATTTAATAATATAGTAAACTCCAGTAAAAGCATTTTGTAGAATTTTTAATTTTACAAAANACTGACCCCTAACCTGAAACAACCCCCCAAAAACGAAGCTCCGGGTCCAGGTGGGGCTGGGTGAGGGAGGTGACAGAATTCCAACTGCTCTGTGCTCCAAAACACGGCAGTGCAGATAATGGAGANTAATGGGCTTTGCTTTTGTCTCCCTGTAAAGAGGAGAAAAAGCTCCTTAAATCAGCTCCGATGGGCTCGTCCTGCGGTGGAGACACCAAGGTTATGAAATCCAGCCCAGTCTGCTCTTGGGATGATTTAATTAAGATATGGCTGTGAGGGGCTGCAGTGGAGAAACAATTCCTGGGGGAGGGAAAACACGGAATAAACGGGAGGAGCAGAGGGGAGGAAACAGAGAATGCTGGTTGTGCCAAATCTGGGAGAAAATCCTTTTCTTTTTAAGGTCCCAATCTGAGGGGCTGAGCTCTCCAGAGGATTCTGACTCACCTCAGAGTGAAATTCCAGGATATTCCCTGGCAGTTTCTTTTTCTGCAAGAGGTGGAGGGAGATCTCCACAACCCTATCACCAATACCTGGAGAGAATGTAAAATATAAAAGTCAAATATGAAATGTAAAATAAATGTGGAATATAAAATATAAAAGTCAAATATAAAATATAATAGATACAATATATTCATAATATAATATATAATATATAATATATAATATATAATATATAATATATTATATATTATATATTATATATTATACTATATATTATATAGTATATACACTATATATTATATATTATATACTATATATTATATAATGTAAAATAATATAAAAATCAAAATATCAAATATCAGATAAAATATAGAATATAGAATATAGAATATAAAATATAGACTATAAAATATAAAATATAAAAATATACAATATAAAATATAAAACGTAAAATATAAAATATAAATTGCTGGGCTTTAAACCAGAAGCTTGGGAATTGTGGCCTCTCCTGCCCTGGATCAGGGAATGGTTTGTTCAATGGGATAAAANCTGTGCCCAGGTGAGTTTTCAGCTGTTCTGGGCCCTTTCCCAGGTGAGAATTCCTGAGTGTCCCAGGAGTCCCTGGAGGTGGCACTGGGTGCTCTGGGAGGGTTTTTCCAGCCTCAGTAATGCCAGGATTCTGTGCTCCAGGGAGCAGAGCCAACGTGGCATTTTTAGTGTTTATTTTCTCGTCTAATAAAATAATGATGGAATTTAAAATGTTCTCTTCCAGCACCTATTTTTTTTTTCCATTGAAAAGCTCTTTCTCCTTATCAATCCATGCCCTAATTAGTGGAATTGCTCCAGTGTCTCAGATCCAGGCTGAGGAGCTGGAAGATAATTAGTATTTCACCAATTAAGCTTGTTGCAAGTTCATGAATTCACCTCTTAGATTTTTTTTTTTTTTTTCAGAGTGAATCCAGTAATGTAACAGCATTTCCAGGAGTGAGCAGAGGAGCTGCTCAAAGAGTTTTGGGGGTTTGAAACATTCTTGTAAGAGCAGCTCCAGGATTTCACCTTTCCCTCCCAGCTGTCCCCCAGCTCCCTCTGATTTCTCATTAGACCTCATTAAATTATGGCTGTTAGATTATGGCTCTGACCCCACAGTGACCCCACAGAATTTGTTTCCACCTATCTTTAATGTAAAAAAAGTACAAATAGCAGAGTTGTGATGAAGAGCAGTGTGGATTCCTTCCCNTTTTCCAGCTGTTCCCAGATGTGTTCTGCAGGTGAGCAATCCCAGCTCTCCCAGCAGAGCTGCNCCATCCCTGAGCATTTGGTGCCTCTGGAATCATTATTTGGTGTTTATGGAATCACCATTTGGTGACTCTGGAATAATCATTTGGTGTTTTTGGATTCACCATTGGGTGTTTATGGATTCATAATTTG
>OAMK01000074.1:278302-289199 GCA_900205225.1 Saxicola maurus maurus | reverse complement strand
ACAATGGCTGAAAGCACCAATACCAACTCTTATACAGGATTTTCCCAACACTCCTTAACCTGTTAGAATTCCAGTTTCTTAGCACACCAGGTCACCTATAGAACTACACATACAATCTGTCGTGTTCTATCTGAAATGTCAGCAATATTCTTACTANAACTCTATTATTTAAGGATTCTGTGATTTGAAAATGTTGGGTTTTTTTTTTTTTTGGGTTTGTTTTTTTTATTGTTGTTGGTTTTTTTTGTTTGTTTGTTTGTTTGTTTGTTTGTTTGTTTGTTTTATTCCATTGGTGAGAGGGAATTTTGCAGCAACAACCCCTGAATTCCCCGTGCTGGGATATTGTTACTTTGAAACCCACAGCACAGGGTGGGGAAAATAAATTTTCCTATGAAAATTGCCTGATCCTTGAGTAGGAAAACATTGTACTGAAATCATCTGAACAATCTACAGACTGAAGAGCTGAGTGCAACATTTCCTGGAAATTCCTAAATTTACTCTTTTTTTGATTCTTTTGCTCCCAAATTGTCTTGGAACAGCTCAGGGATTTTCTCTGGGCTTCAGTGGGCCTGGTGTGAAATTTGGCAGCTCCTTTTCCTCCCCCCCATTGGCAGGATGGAAAATGTGGGATTTCTGCACGTGCAGCTTTTCATGGTCTCTCCAAATGAGTTCCCCATTGTTGTTATTTAATGTTTGCACACAGCAGAGCTCGCTGGANCTGGATGGGGATTCAAATCAAAAGAGACAGAATTAAAAGAGATTTCCCCAGGAATAGGTAATTTCTGCCTTGTGCAGGGATAGCAGCAGGAAGGAGGTGGGAAAAATAATTATTCTGCATGTACATATTGATATTTTTTATACAAGTTACTGAGTATGGGAAATATGAACAATTTCCCCTGAGCCTTTCTCCTGCTTGTTTTTATTTCCTTTCTTTCTGTATTTCCCCCCTCCCTTCTCTCTGCAGAGCCTCAGCAGGGCAGAGAACACCAGATTTGTTGTGTAAAGCAAGGCCTGGCTGCTACCTGTGGCCAAACCTCTCTTGTTCTGGGTTTGTGGTTAAGCTGAGGTTTAATCCCTGCAGGATTCCCTCTGTTTGTTCCAAACCTGCAATTCCTAAGGGAGCAATTCAGAGAAGGGTTTTAACTTCATTTAATTCTTCCTGGGGAAACAATTCCAAAAACTGCTGCTGGTTGAAATGGAGAGAATTGGAATTTTTTCTTCCATTCTGTCTGAGGCAATTAATTGTTTGATTACTGAGCACAGCTTTTTTTCAGGATGAGGTGCAATGTTTCTGTTTGTTCAGACTCAGCCATTAAAGATTTTAGCTCTTGCTTTGAACAGGGAAACAAAATCCTCCAAGGGGGAAATACCTTCCAGGGATTCAATGAAATGATTGTGTGTATTTAAAAGTCTTGAAGGCACATTTAAATTAAAAAAAAAAATACAAAACACAACAAAGAACAGGCAAACTATTTAAGCTAGTCAAGTCATGGAATCCTCCAGGTTGATTATTTCTTACAAGTAATTTTGTGTGTTGGCCCCTGAGATGTCTCAGTTTGTCCCAGGAGCTAATTTCTGCCTGATTCAGGAGAAGCTTAGGAGAAAACCGGAATTAATACATTAATTTTTAATATATTACACGTGTTAGAACACGAGGGTGGGGTGAGTGAGAGGAAGGAAATCTCCTGGCTGGGAGGGGAGACCTGCATTAAAGCCCAGCTGAAGAGCAGGGATTTGCTGTTTGCTCCCAGGGGCTCCCAGGCAGCTGGAAAAGCTGGGCTGATCCAAGTCACTTTAGGGGAAAAACCAATTAATTCCCAGAGATTTCTCTTCTTCTCAAACATTATTCTCTCAGCAAGTCCAGTGAAGCTCAGACAAGCTCAGCTTCATCCTTGGCTTAAAATTCCCTGGTGAAATGGGAATTTTTTCCTAAAGGAAAATCGATGTGTGGGATCTGTCAGNAGCACCACAGACACCCATTGGCTTTGCATGGATGGCAGAGTAAATACTAATGGCCTTTAATTACTTAATTAACTGTGGATTCAGGACTGCAGCCTTCCATTCCAGAAAGTGCCTTAGCCTGGTTTTCTGGCACGTTGAGAGCTCTGAATTCTGTGTTGTGCAGATTCCCTGGTTTGGAGTGAGGAGAGCCAAGGCTGCTGCTCTGGCAGGTTTGTTATAAATGCTGTAAAATCACCTTTTGCCCAGGTGACCCTGGGTTAGTGCCAACCTCCTCCCACACAGGCTCAAGGGACTGTGTCCTGATTTGGGGACAGGTGTTTGCCAATACAGGCAGGAGCTTCTCTTTGAAATAGAGAATGGAAACTCCCTCCCTCCAAATTATTATCATTATAAATTTGAAATTAAGGGGCTCTCAGGCAAAGAGATGGGAATTAGGAATAACAGTTCTTTACTAGGAAAATTAAACTAGCAATGCAGTATTACACAGAACAATCCCAACCCTGCCAGGGTCAGAATCCAAGCTGACACCCGTCAGTCAGTCAGGGTGTTGGCACAGTCCCATTCAATGGTGGCTGCATCCTCCTGCAGTGGCAGATGTGGTTCAGCTGGAGCAGTGCTCCTGGAGAAGGTGCAGTTTCCTCTGAAGCTCCAGGGATGATGTGCAAAGGTCTGGTTTTCCTCTGGGATCCAGTGGAAAGAAGGTCAGATGTGTATAAGAGACAGGATCAGGGTCACTGCCCCAGCTGGGTTAACAGATGGGACAGAATTCACATTTCTGGAATACACAGAATTCACATTTCTGGAATACACAGAATTCACATTTCTGGAATACACAGAATTCACATTGCTGGAATACACAGAATTTACATTTCTGGAATACACAGAATTCACATTTCTGGAATACACATCCTGCATTGCAACCCAGGACAGACTGGCCCAGAGCAAAGCACTGGGCAGCCAGGGAGGTGAATCAGCCTTCAGAGCAAGGCTGGCTGTGCTGGTAACACTCCAACATCTCCTGGTTTTCAGGCAGGAAGGGTCTGGGCAGGCAGGGGAATTAAACCTGCTGAGCTGATGGGCCAGCAGAGGTTCACAGTGACCTGGACTGGGGGATGTGCAGGGTCAGGCATGGCTNTGGTGCCAGCACTGATCCCCAGGGAGGATCTGCTCCACCAGGACAGGAATGAATCCCTGGTTTCTGCTCTGTTTCCTGCTATCTGTCACACCCAGGCTGGGGATATCTGGATATGTCCTGATACTGTCACCCCCAGGGACTCACACCCAGAGTGCTCATGGGACACAGGAAAAGGGGAAATTCATGTTTTAGCCAAGAGAAGACAAATATCCAGAGAGAGCAGTGGTGGGGATTGGCTTTTCCAGCCTCAGTGATTCTGTCATTCTCTAATTTCTGTATTCAGCATGAATAACTCCAGGATGGGGTGATTTCCCTTTTTTGAGATGTTTGCCATTCCCTAACAAAGCACCTTGCACCAAACACCCTGGAAGGCTTAAAACATGATCCATCTTCTCAATGTATTGCAGGAGAAAGTCTCTCTCTGGGAATATTAGTGACTCCACAACTGNAGCAAATAAATTCTGCTTTCCCTAAGTAATGCAGCTTATGGTGCAGATCTAATTTTAGATTCCCTCTGCTGCCCCTAAATCTTTGCTCCATGTCTTTCCCAGCTTGATGGAAGGGCAGATTTAATTATCAGGAGTCACATTTGTATGGACAGATCTTTCATCACCAAAGCATCTGTCTTTGGGGTTTGGAGTTGCAGAAATCCCATTATTCCTCAGCTTTGAGCAAGTGAGCACCAAACCACACCTGGAGGCAGCTGCTGATCCAGAGCATTCCCTGATTCCATGAAANTGAAGATTCCAACCCACAGGCTGGGGCAACCTTCTGCTGGCATCTCCAGTCTCCATGCTAAACCCAATTTCAGTCCCATACTGGTCCCAATTTCATTCCCATGCTGGTCCCAGTTTCATCCCATGCTGGCCTCAGTTTCACTCTCATGCTGGTCCCAGTTTCACTCCCATGCTGGCCCCAGTTTCATTCCCACACTGGTCCCAGTTTCATTCCCATACTGGTCCCACTTTCATCCCATGCTGGTCCCAGTTTCATCCCATGCTGGTCCCAGTTTCCCTCCCATGTTGGCCCCAGTTTCAGTCCCATACTGGTCCCAGTTTCCATCCCATGTTGGTCCCAGTTTCAGTCCCATGCTGGTCCCAGTTTCATCCCATGCTGGTCCCAGTTTCCCTCCCATGTTGGCCCCAGTTTCAGTCCCATACTGGTCCCAGTTTCAGTCCCTACCTCCCCCTGTGCTGTGTCACCTCCAGGGACTGACACAAAGGCTCCATTAAATGCAAAGCAATTCCTGCAGACCCAAAACAATCCAGTCCTTGTCTTTCTGACATTTACCTGGAAGGTTTTCCCACTTGAATTCTCGTGGCATGTTTCTTACAGGCAGGTATGTTTTGTTAATTACTCAAATAACACGATGAAAATCAATAAAACCAATCAAAATCCATTAAAAAGTCACAGATTGGAAGTTTAGCCCCAAGTCCTGCTCACTGCCTGGCCAGTGTTAGAGCCTTGTCCAGNCAGCTCCTGAGTATCCCCCAAACACTCTGTGCCAGCCAAGAACTTCTGCCTCAGCCCCATTGCTCTTCCATTAAAAAAGCTGTTCTTGAGTCCATAAATTTATTTTACTCTGACTGCTACATGAAAAGTCATAAACCAATTTATGAGCTGAGAAATGCTCTTCTCACTGCCACAGCAATTTGACATCTGCCAGCTTTAATTCTGGCTCTCCTAAACCTGTGTGTGGTCTGGGGGAGGGAGGGGAGCCAGGGAGGAGAGGAGAGGAGAGGAACTTCATCCCAGATCTGAGAGGAATCCTTGCCTGATCCAGCTGTGGGATGATGTGAGAGGAGAGGAGCTTCATCCCAGACCTGAGGGGATGTCTGATGTACCTGCTCAGAGAGGAGAGGGCTCAGGGTGGTACAAAGTTCTGCAGACTTTGACAGTCTGATATTGTAAAAGATATTATAAAAGAAATGCCTCATAGGATCAGGCCTTGCTCTGCTGAGTTCCCAGCTGGTAATTCCATGTTCTAAGTGCAGCCAGCCAGGTTCCCATGCAGAACAGCCCAGGGAATGAAAAGTCAGTTAGCACAACAACCTGTTCCTGCAAGAAGAGTAAATCTGCACCTGCACAAACAATAGANCTGTCCCAGGAGAATCCAGAAAGGAAGAATGTAAAAACCTGAGTGAAAGAGAGAGTCCCAAGTGCTCCAACCCCAATGTCCAACATGGCCTGGGCACTGCAGGGATCCAGGGGCAGCCACAGCAAATCTGGGAATTCCATCCCAGCTCCCAGGGAACAATTCCTGCCCAAATCCCATCCAAACCCACCCACTATCAGCTCAAAGCCATTCCTGTGTCCTGTCCCTCCATCCCCTGTCCCCAGTCCCTCTCCAGCTCTCCTGGAGCCCCTTGAGGCTCTGNAAGGGGCTCTGGGATCCTTGGATCCTTCTCCTGGATCCTTCTCCTCCCCATGTTCCCCAAATCCTGCCAAGGGCCAGCACAGGGGCAGTTCCCATTTCTGCTCCCTGGGATCAGGACAGCACCAAGGAAATCCCAGCCCAGCTGAAACTCCTTCCCTGTGATCCCAGCAGAGCTGCTCTGAGCTGCTTGGAACAATTCCTGTCAAAGTGTAAGAACCAGGAAAAGCCAGGGAAGCTGCATTCCTCACTGTGTGATTCTGTCTGTGTGCCCTCTCATTTCTNTGCTGCTCTTTGCATGTACCTCATTTGTCTTTATTACCAGAGCAAGGCAAGGCTGATATTTACATTTCCAGCAATGCATGCAAGAGACAAAAAAATAAATGCTGGGTTTGGACTCATAAATAAACCTTTTTTTGTAGTCAGTGCAACAAGGCATTGGCATTTTCTTGGTAATGTCCCCACTGGAAACTGATACAACATTGCCAATCATCAATAATTGCTCNGGAGCTGAGTGCCTTGAAAAACATGCTGAAAATATTTAGACTTTAATTATAAGATACAAGTTTAAATTTAATTTAAATTAGCTGNAATCCACAGCCAGTGCTGCAGGGANCTGAGTGTTCTCCTTTGTTTAGGTCACATCCTATCTCAGGGAATAAATACAGGGTTTAAAGGTACTTAATGCTTGATTCTTCTTTATTTCACCTGGAATCAGGAGAGTAAATTCCTTAAGGGCTTTAATANACTTTCTGATTTATTATTATTGACACAGCTCAGTAATCTGTGGAAAGATTACAGAATTCTCACATTACAAATGCAGCTTGTTTGCAGAGGAACCTTTTCCTCAGGGCAGAGTCACCTCTGGCTGTAAATCAGGGCAGGGTGGGCAGCACAGTGAAGGGTTTTACACAGATCTTACAGAAATCTCCCTTCAAGAGCCCAAATTCCTGCAGGTTCTGGGGCTGCAGCTGGGAAAAGCTCAGGAAACAGCCTGGCCCTGCTCCCANCGTGGTGGGGAGCTTGTGGGATTACAAATTTAACTTAATTTCATAAATTAATAAATAATAAATTAATAAATCTAACAAAGAAAGTGAATTATTTGTGGAATTAGGAAATAATTAAGGGAAATTTGAGGAAATTACAATTACAATTACAGTTGGAGGGAGGTCCTGGGGTGATGGCTCCTGGAACAGCAGGTGTGCAACCCTGGAAAAGATGGGAAAGATGGAAAAGATGGAAAAGATGGAAAAGATGGAAAAGATGGAAAAGATGGAAAAGATGGGAAAGATGGAAAAGATGGAAAATGTCCCTTCAGGACAGTGACAGAGCACCTGCAGGAGGTGAGGCTGCAGAAAACAAATGCCCTCACAGCCCTTGGCTCCAAACAAGGATTTCTGAGGGTTGTGGTCCTGCTCCACAACATTCCCAGCTTCACTTCCAAACACTTGGGTAACTCCAGAAAAAGAGCTGAAGGCACCCAGAACTTTCCCCCTTTGCTGTCCAGACTGGTCACTCCTGGCCTGGTGAGTGTCCAGAGTGACAAGGGACAGGACAAGAGGGGAGAGGACAAGAGGAAAGAGGACAAGAGGGAAAAGGACAAGGGGATAAAGGTCAAGGGGAAAAGGGACAAGAGAAAAGAGGACAAGAGGATAAAGGACAAGAGGAAAAAGATAAAGAAAAAAAAGGACAAGAGGACAAATGACAAGAGGAAAAAGGACAAGAGGGGAGAGGACAAGAGGATAAAGGACAAGAGGATAAAGGTCAAGAGAAAAAAGGACAAGAGGAAAAAGGACAAGAGGATAAAGGACAAGAGGAAAAAGGACAAGAGGACAAGAGGAAAAAGGACAAGAGGGGAGAGGACAAGAGGAAAGAGGACAAGAGGAAAAANGACAAGAGGATAAAGGACAAGAGGAAAAAGGACAAGAGGGGAGAGGACAAGAGGATAAAGGACAAGAGGAAAGAAGCAGCCTCAGGCTGTGCCAGGGTAAGTTCAGATAAATATTCAGGAAAATTCCTCCCTGGAAAGGGCTGCCCAGCCCTGGCACAGCTCCCATCCCNGGGGGGAATTCACAGCCCTGGGGAGGTGGCACTTGGGGACATTTGGGCAGTGCTGGGAATGGTTGGATCCATCATCCTGAAGTTCTTTTCCTAAACAATTCTGTAATTCCGTGGGTCCTGCCCTAGAGTGTGAGTGTCCCTGAGTGTCACCCTTAAACTGGAACTCTCCTGTCTGTGGTGCTTCCCCATTGCTGAGTGCCTGAAATGGCAGAAATCTCTGAAATGTGCATTTCAGTGCTGTTGCTTTTCCTCCCCTTTTATTGGAACCCACAGAAAAGGTGACATCTGCTCCACAGTGCCTGTATTTTAATCACCTGTGAAAGGCAGAATTAACCTGCAGCTAATGAGACTTGACAGTTTTACTAATATTAGAAAAGGGATTGAAGGAGGAACAATTCCCACATACATTCTATAGATCTTTGAAATATATACTGGAAATATGTTCTGGAAAATATGANTGCAGCTGTCAAACCATGCCTGTCATTTCCTTGATAACACCCATAAAGTTCTCATTTTCCTGACAGCAATTAATCAGCAGCTCAGATAACTGGGTGTGCTGGAAAAGGGAATCCAGAGCAGGCAGGTGACACATGAGGCTGAAACACACACAGAGCTGTGGGAGTTCAGGAGGGAAACATTGGTTTTCATCAATGTTCAACTGCAGCTGAAGGAGGGCAGGGATGGGGGATTTNGGGAAGGAATTCCCAGATTTGCTGTGGCTCCCCTGGATCCCTGGCAGTGCCCCAGGCTGGACANTGGGGCTGGAGCAGCTGGGACAGGGGAAGGTGTCCCTGGGTGGGCTTTGAGGTCCTTCCCACCCAGACCAGTCTGTGTTCTGGGAAATCCCCATTTCTGCTCCCTGTGTTCTGGAAAAATCCCCATTTCTGCTCCCTGTGTTCTGGGAAATCCCCATTTCTGCTCACTGTGAGTGACAGCTCTGAGCATCTCCCACCCCAAACTGGGGCTGTTTCCACCCAAACTGGGGATGTTTCCCCCAAACTGGGTCTGTTCTCACCCAAACTGGGGCTGTTCCCACCCAAACTGGGGTTGTTGATCACACAAACTGGGGCTCTTCTCACCCAAACTGGGGCTGTTTCTCACCCAAACTGGGGCTGTTCTTACCCAAACTGGGGCTGTTCCCACCCCAAACTGGGGCTGTTCCCACCCAAACTGGGGTTGTTGATCACCCAAACTGGGGCTGTTCCCACCCAAACTGGGGCTGTTTATCACCCAAACTGGGGCTGTTCCCCCCCAAACTGGGGCTGTTTATCACAACACTGGGGCTGTTTATCCCCCAAACTGGTGCTGTTCCCAACCCAAACTGGGGCTGTTTCCACCCAAACTGGGGCTGTTCCCCCAAACTGGGGCTGTTCCCCCAAACTGGGGCTGTTCCCCCCCAAACTGGGGCTGTTTCCCCAAACTGGGGCTCTGTTTCCCCCCAAACTGGGTTCTGTTTCCCCCCACACTGGGGCTGTTTCCCCCCAAACTGGGGCTGTTCCCCCAAACTGGGGCTGTTCCCCAGGCAGGGTGGGATCTCTCCCCAGGTTTCTCTGGGAGTGCTGCCAGCCCTGGGCACAGCCTGGTGAGGGAAGTGCTGCTCGACTCCATTTGCAGTAATTGCGGGGGTAATTGAGAAGAAAGACTAAACAGACAGGTCAGATCTCCTTCTCCAAGTAATTATGTGTGATTTATACAGAGGGTGCAGCAGCACAGACACAGAAGAGTATGTAAATTCTGGAATGACTTCCTAGAGAAAACGATTATAAGGTTAAGAGTAGCGTGGCATCCTAAAATAAGAAATGATTTTAAAGCCCGTGCGTTTGGGGAATTACCTCTCCCGTGGAAAGCCATCTCCACCTCGTTAGAGGCAATTGAGGNAGCGGAGAGGATTTCTGATGGCTGTAAATGGCTCTGAGGCAGCAGCAGCTGTGGCTGATGTGGTGACAGCCTGGCCAGGGCAGGACATGGANCCCCTGCCCTCTGCCCCAGCCCTCAGTAAAGTATTCCCAAGGAAACTTCACCCTCTCAGCACTGCAGACAGAAATTAAAACAGGAGTTTTTACCCCTGAGCNACCACAGCTCCCCTGCTCATTGATGTGCTCCTCACACACACTGGGCTGAAGGAAATGTTGCTGAGCACCTGGGAGGGGTTGGATGGGCCAGGGGAGCAGAGGGAGCTGGGGAGAACAGCCATGGGATGGGCAGGGCACCCCAAAAACCCCAATCTGTGAGATTCCCCCAGCTGCAGCTGCAGGGAAAGCCTGAAGAGCTCCAGAAGATTTGCAGAAGGTTTTAATTCCCCCAGAGCTCTGGATNAAGGGATGCTGCTGATGCTGTGCTCAGGTCTGAGAGAGGTGGAGGGGGAAAAACATTGTTCATGAATTATAAAGTTTGTTTTGCCTTAAGAAAGGATCAGTGAGAAGGAAATAAAGCCCTCAGAGGATTTTCCTGTGCTCCCAGGAGGGGTTTCTGTCAGGAGCTGCCTGGAATCAAACCTCACTGGCCCTGGAGCAACGTGTGCACCCAGAGCTGGGATGGGCTGTGACCCAGAGAATGGAGAACCTCAAAACAAAACCCCCTCACATCCCCCCTGTGTTTTTCTACAAGAAATTCTTCAGTGCCTGGTGAAGTTTGTGCCCNNGGNTGGAGTGAGGGATTGNAATTAATTGTAGAATGCTGGAGTGGTTTGGGTTGCAAAGACCTTAAAGATCTTCCACTGTCCCAGGGTGCTCCAACCTGGCCTTCAACTTTATTTTTTATGTTTTTCAAGCAAATTTAGGAAGAAAACTGAGAGCTAGGCTTGCCAAATCCCTTTGCTGCTGTGTAGTTTTGTAGTTTTGTAGCCTCCTGGAAAAATGGGAATAACATTTGTAAGAGCCTTTCCCACCCATGGGCTGAAATGGACTAAATATGAAAATGTTCCCTCTGCCTCTCTCACTTTAGAAGGAACACTCTGCTTTGGGGGAAGTTTTTATTATTATTGAATTCTCCAGTTTAGGAATGCTCAGCTCCAAGATTTTTTTTTTTTTATTAAACTCATCTGTCAAAGTAGAAATCCTTTCTGGAGAAGACTGGGCTGTAAAGGACATATTGGATGGATGTGTGAATATTATGTCCATAAATGTTTGTTAGGAAGATTATTCCCAGNTGATATGACAAAGAGATGAGAAATTGGATCACAAATCTCATTAACGACCCAGACACTGAAGGAGAAATGAAGCCAATTAATGCTGATGGGACTTGTCAGGGGAATGTCGTGGCTCTGCTCTTCATGCCAGTCACACACCCCGAGCTGAACAACCCCACAGAGCTTCCCTCTCCTCAGGAGCAGGGCTGGATCCTGCTGGGATCCTGGGTGGATCCTG
>OAMK01000074.1:263935-274166 GCA_900205225.1 Saxicola maurus maurus | reverse complement strand
AATTCTTCTCCAGGGTGGGAATCAAGGACACCTGCCTGCCTCAGACCCAGGTGATTAGGGGAGAAAACCTGGGTAAATGACTTCATTAGCTGAAGCTGTAATTGGAATAATAACCCTCAATATGGACCAAACTTAGAAAAATATGAAAACCTGTGACCCATGGTCCATTTATGGGGGGATTTGTCTACTCTAAAAGTCTCCAATAAATAGAACTGATTTTTATTCCCTTAATTTTGTCTGGCCTCTGTTTTTAGGTTGCCCCAAAAGGGGCAGGGACACCTCCCATGATCCCAGTGGAATTTGGGATATCTGGGATCAGCCCTGAAGGAAATCCTGGAGCTCCCAGCCCGAGCCTCCCCATTCCTGTGGCAGTGCTGATCCTTCACTTGCTCTTGTGACAGCCATAAAACCTGACAGGGCCTTGGGGGAACACTTTCAAAAAGCCTTTTTAATAAACTGTGAAAACTGTTGTTTCAGCAATTGGAAAATAATTAAGGAGCAATTATGGGAGCAAACAGAAATCCTGAGCATATAGGCAAGCTATTAAAATATGTTCTTTAAGAAATTATTGCAGTCACACTGGAATGAGAAGAGGCTTTTAAATAAAGTTATGGTTAGAACAGGCTGAAAGGAGGGGGAGAATGAAAGGAATCATTCATGCTGGAAAGAGGGAATATTCACAGCACACTTCACCTGGGAACTGTCCTTCCTTAAGTTCCTTGTGTAGAAATAGAATTGCATTTTTCCTGGGGAGAGTCCAAGGCCAGGCTGGACAGGNACCCCAAATCCCCCCAGGGCCATGGCAGGGACACCTCCCACTGTCCCTAATGTCCAACCTCCCANTGTCCAGCCTGGCCTTGGGCACTGCCAGGGATCCAGGGCATTTCCAGTTCCACAGAATAAATAAACTCCTGCTTTTCCTTCTCCCTGCCATGGGATAACTGCAGCCATTCCTCCTGCAGCCCAGGAACAGCTCAAAGTTGTTATTTCTGCATCAGCTGATTCTGCAAACAGCATCACAAGTGAGAGATGCATCAGCTCCCTGTCAAAGCTACAAATGCCTTATTTACCCAGGAGCATACCAGGAAAAAACTGGGATTTCACCCAGGAATTCTCTCCTGACAGTGATGGTAGTTAAAGGCTATCACATGGAACACTGAATTACCAGCTCAGGCTGCAGAGCTGCAGAGAGATAACAGAGAATTCTGAATAATAATTGATAACTCCATGCTGAAATCAATGCTATTAGACTGCACTGATGTAGAGACTTCTTTTATCCATAAAGCACAATTAAAAATTGAACAGCAGCTTTAATGTTGGGATGTCAGCACCTGAACGGACAAACGTGAGGGTGCAAAATCCCTGCTGTGGAAAAGCTCAGAGGGCCCTGTGCAAAGCCAGTGTCACAGGATTGTCACAGGATTGTCACAGGATTGTCACAGGATTGTCACAGGATTGTCACAGGATCACCAGGTTGGAAGAGACCTCCAAGATCATCGAGTCCACCTCAACTAACCCATGGCACCAAGAGCCACATCCAGGCTTTTTAAACACATCCAGGATGGTGATTCCATCCCCTCCACAGGCAAAGCATTCCAATATTTTATTATTTTTTTATGGAAAACTTCTTCCTAATGCCCAGCCTCTGTGTCCCTGGAGCTTGAGGCTGTTTGTGGCATTGCTGGGGGGTCTGGGTCTGCCCTGCACCAGCCCTGAGGGTCCCTCCCAGCTCAGCATTTCTGTGAAATCAGATTTCACACCCATTGTTGGNAAAAGTAACACAAACCCCACATTGCTCTAAAACAACATTCCCACATTAACAGGAGTCTCATCAGAGGGATGATTAAAGGNTTTTTCCCCTATTCCAGCCCCAAAAATGGTGAATCAAAGCAGTGATGCCACTTCACCAAGTGCCACCCCTGCCATGGCAGGGACACCTCCCACTGTCCCCAGTGTCCAACCTGGCCTTGGGCACTGCAGGGATCCAGGGGCAGCCACAGCAAACCTGGGAATTCCATCCCAGCTCCCAGGGAACAATTCCTGCCCCAATCCCATCTAAACCCACCCACTGTCAGCTCAAAGCCATTCCCTGTGTCCTGTCCCTCCATCCCTTGTCCAAAATAAGGGGCAGCACTGACAGAACAAGAGGGGACAGTCTCAAGCTGCACCAGGGGAGATCAGGTTGGATATTAGGGAAAAGTTTTCACAGAAAGGGTGATAAAGTACTGGGATGGTCTGCCTGGGGAGGTGGTGGACTCACCATCCCTGGGTGTGTTATAAAAGCCTGGATGTGGCACTGGGTGCTGTGGGTGAGTTCAGGTGTTGGGGCTGGGTTGGACTCNATGGTCTTGGAGAATCTTCCAACCTGGTGATTCTGTGAATTCTCTCTGCAGTTTCTTGTTGGCTCCTTCAGGCACTGGAAGAAACTCTGAGGTTTCCCAGGAAGCTCTCCTGCCCAGGTGAGCAATCCCAGGTGAGCAATCCCAAGTGAACAATCCCAGGTGAACAGTCCCAGGTGAACAATCACAGGTGAACAATCCCAGGTGAACAATCCCAAGTGAACAATCCCAGGTGAACAATCCCAGGTGAACAATCCCAGGTGAGCAATCCCAGGTGAGCAATCCCAGGTGAACAATCCCAGGTGAACAGTCCCAGCTGTCCCAGCAGAGCTGCTCCATCTCTGAGCATCTGGTGCCTCCTCTGGGCTGCAGCAGCTCCAGGTCCCTGCTGTGCTCTGGGGCTCACCTGGGCACAGGGACAGGACTCCCTGAACCTCGTGGAAGGAGCCCCAGAACTTGCTGAACCCCAAGTTCTCCCCTGCAGGCTCTCCCCAGGGCTCAGGATCCATTTCCAAGCGTGGAACTGAAGCAGTAAATCCCCCAGCCCCCAGACCATCAGGAGGGATTTGTGCTGCAGCACTGATCCAATGAAGAGCACAGCCCCGCTGGGGAGAGCAGAGTTATTTAGCAGCAGCACTTTAGCAGCTGTGCCTAAAGGTGACAGAGGAGCCCGTGTCCCCCAGCTGGGAGCTGTGATGGATGGCAGCCCCACGCTGCTGTTATTGGAACAAATGCTCTGTGATGTGATTGTATCTCTGGCTGCTTTGTGTTGTACAGCTCCAGAGCCCTGCCCAGCCTCCTGCAGGAGATGGGCAATCATCTCCTGCCGCAAATAAAATAATTCCCTGTTCCTCTCTGTTATGAAAATGTCGTTTGTTTTTATTTGATAAAGTGACTTCTGTTTAGCATCTTCACAAAGCAGAAGGGTTGATGGGTTTGATGGATTTCTCTCTCTTTTTTGCAGGTTTTGTTGCACCTGTTGAACACACACACTCATAATTTTCAGATATTGCTGGTTTGGGGATTGGGGCTGCCACAGTTCCCTCCCCCATCACCTCCCACAGTGGTTCTGGGAAGGGATGGGAATGGATCTCCCTGAATCACTTTCCTTTGAACAAACGATCTCTGGGTGTGCAAAGGCAATTTAAAGGAAATATAACTTTGTTATTCAGTGTTTCACAAGAAATGCCAACCACAGTCCCACAGAATAAACTTGCTGAAAGGAAAGATCAGCCGTGCTGGAAGAATAAATTGTTCAAAACGTTTTAAAGGCTAAAAAAAAACCACGCCAAAACTTTTTAGGGGAAGCAACACATCCTCAGCACAGAGCACTGGGCCATTCCTACAACCACTTTGCACCTCCCCTGGCAGAGCTCTGCCTGTGCTGTACAACTCCAGAAGTGATTCCCAGGGATTTCCCCTCCCCAGGCAGTTCTGGGGGATTCCTGCAGCCCCTCAGCAGAGTTTGGGAAGGTGGGGCAGCTCGCAGGGAGCAGTGGCACAGGCAGGAGCTGAGCAGGGAGCTCCCAGATGTGCAGCTGGTGCTGGAGGAGCCTGCAGGACAGGCTGCCTCATTACACGGGATAATTAACGGCTGCTGCTTCCACAGTTAATTACTGCCGCGATTAAACACGGAGATCCCTCGAGGGAGCTTAGCTGGGGATTGAGCAAGGGCACAGACCCTGAACTCCTCCCCAGGACTATAAAGGGTGGGATTTCTTTCCCAGGACGTTGTTGGTGTTATTTTAGGAATTCCTGAGGTTGGAAAAGNTCTCCAGGATCGAGTCCCAGCTGTGCCCATCCCCAGCCCAGAGCTCTCAGTGCCACCTCCAGGAATTCCTGGGACNCTCCAGGGATGGGATCCAACCCTNCCTGGGCAGCTCCAATCCCTGAGCTCCCTTTCCATGGGGAAATTATTCCCAAAATCCTCCCTGAGCCTCCCCTGGGCATCCTGAGGCTGTTCCCTCTCTCCTGTCCAATGGAATCCCAGGATCATTAAGACTGGAAAGGTCCANCCAGCCCAACCATCCCTGGCCTCAGGTTCATCCCCAGGGGTCTGAGCCCCTCCAGGGATGGGGGCTCCACCTCTTCCCTGGGATCCTCCAACACAAACCTCAACCTGCAGAGAAATCACAGATGGTGCTGGGCAGACCCTGGGCTGGGAGCTGCAATCCATTCATCACACACATACTGAAATATTTCACATTACAGCTTTGATACAGCAGGAAACAGAAATGTGCTCTCTCCCTCAGGAGAGGGGAAACAAAAGGAATGTAATATTAATTTTAATATTATTTGTTGCCCACAACAGCTTGCAAAATACAAAGAGACCTCAGTGGAGTTTAAACACTCTGGTTTAGGAAGCTACACCCAGGGTAGAGTTTATGAAAAATTAAAATTACACTACCAGGATTTTCTGATAAAAATCCCTTAAAGTTTCATCATAATCAACGGGAACATTTGTCATCTTTATGATGTTTTAGGTTGTGTTTGCCCGAGTTTTATCATCCTTAAGATTCCCTTGGGAAGGGCAGAGCATGTTCAGGAGAGCTCCAGCTTACAGCCAAATATTCCCACTAAATACAATCAAATATATTCTGATATTATATATGGTAATACAATGTGTTTTATACAATAGATAAATAAAATCAAACAGAATCAATGAGCAGCACATTTTGTTACAAGCACCAGAGGAAGGCAGAGCAGGGAGGGACAGACCCGTCACCCTGAGCTCTCCAAGCCCCTTCCCAGCATCCACCCAGTCCCTGCCCATGGATCCCAGCCTGGAATTCCATCAGATCTATCTCCAGGTTTCTCTGCTCCCTTCCTGCCCAATCT
The DNA here is from genome assembly GCA_900205225.1 of Saxicola maurus maurus. NCBI lineage: Eukaryota > Metazoa > Chordata > Aves > Passeriformes > Muscicapidae > Saxicola > Saxicola maurus. The sequence continues at coordinate 268,989 of OAMK01000074.1, read as the reverse complement.
CAGCCCTGCAAAAGCCACAGGAACCGTGGGACACCAAAGCCACTCAGAGTTAATGAAGGGAGGCCGTGATCAATGAGCACAATTGGGTGTCAGCCTTTTAATTCCCCCAGTTAAACCCCAGCTGCTTTTTAAAATGAGAGACAGAGAAACGGCTCAAAGGCCCATTAATGTCCGTCAGCAGCACTCGGGGAAGGAAGAAAAACGAGCTTGTTTTCCAGAGGCAGCATCCTTAAAGCACTCATTAGTCTGGATAAAACTGAAATATGGGCCCTGGAGGGGCTGGGATGCAAACCAGGAGCAGCAGGAGCAGTGCTGGCACCTCCTCATGGCCACCACTGCTGCTCCTGCCCCAGCCAGCCAGGCTGGGCGTGGGGCTGGGACCACCCTGGGGCAGGGCAAGGTGTCCTGTGCAATGGTTTTGAAATCAAAACCAGCGAGAGGCTCCAAGTCAGAAGTACAATTTAACAGGGAAAAAAAGGTAAAAATAAATACATGCAATAGTATAAAAGAAAAACCACTGACAGAGTCAGAATGCAACCTGACACCCTGCTGGTTGGGGTGGTGGTAGTGCAGATGAAGTGCTCTTGTTGAAGCAGTGATCCTGTAGAAAGGTCTGGTAGCTCTTGAAAAGGCAGCTTTGGTGTTCCAAATCAGTTTTTATCTGGGTAGGAAAGGCTTGGCTCCTCCCCTGGCTGGANCATCTCCCAGTGGGATGATGGAATTTTATCAGTCATGCCCTGGGACTCANTGGCCATNAACAGGAGATATCTCCTGGAGGGAGGATGGGCTGTGGGAAGATAAAGATGATTGCCCAGCTGGTTTAAAGATGGCCCATTAACAGGAGATATCTCCAACAGAGATAAGGGCCACTGCCCCAGCTGTTTGTAACACATGGCCCATTAACAGGAGATATCTCCTGGCGGAAGGATGGGCCGTGGCAAAAATAAAGAACATTGTCCCACCTGGTTTTAACAGCTGGCCCATTAACAGGAAATATCTCCCACAGACATAAAAATCACTGCCTCATGTGGTTTAACAATGGCCCATTAACAGGAGATATCTCCCACAGAGATAAAAATCACTGCCCTATTTGGTTTAACAATGGCCCATTAACAGGAGATATCTCCCACAGAGATCAGGATCACTGCCCCACCCGGTTTAACACATGGTGATAGAATACAGAGTTTTGGGCACATCTTTACATTGTAACCCAGGACACCCTGCCATGGCAGGGCTGGCACTGGGTGGGATTTNAGGTCCTTTCCACCCCAAACCATTCCTTGACCTGGGGCAGGTGGGGAAGGGTCCCTGCCAGGTCCTGGCAGCCCCTGGCACAAGCTCAGGGCTGGGTCTCTCCGGACACCTTTTCCTGTATGGGATAGTGCAGGGTTAAAATGTTTCTAAAATCATGGAATTGTGTTCAATAGATTCAGGGGGTGGAAAGGAAGGTTGGGTCTGGTAGGGCTGGGAAAGGGAACTGGGCCCTGGGAATGAACATTGAGCTTTGTCTTTATTAGATCATGTGAAACTGCACCTGTGTAATCATCATATGATAAATAATGTGATTGTTAAATGAAATGATTGTTTGGTAATTTAACNGAATTATTGTTAAATCATAANAAGAATCATGAGAAAGGATGTCTGGGGGTCCTGATGAAAATTACAAGAATTCATGCTTGGATAAGATCAATGTATGCAATANAACAATATGGGTTTAATAATTAATATATAGTTATATAATGAAAATGGTATAAAAACATGTCCATCTCCAATCCATGTGGGAGTCAGATTTGGGTTTGTGGCCCTGATTCCCAGAGCTCTTCAATGAAAGCACCTCCATATAATCATCCTGTGATTGTGCCTTTCAGGGAGGAGGGAAAAAATCCCCAATTATTCCCTGCCTGGGTTTTTCTGTTTTCGTTTTTTTTTTTGGAGGAGCAGCTCCAGGAATGCAAGGAATGAAGGTTTTCCTGCCTGCAAACTGACAGCTTGCTCCAGGAGTAAACAGAGGTTACAGAAGTTCTGATTTGTCTTTTCAACACACATTCCCACCAGGATATTCTCTGGAAATATAAATCTTGAAATATGCACGCTCTCCTGAATGTTTGGGTGTGTGTAAGAACAGAGAGGCCTTGCCCCACTTCACTCCCACTCTGATGACTGATGCCAACTTTTATTTCCTTTAACACTCCAAGAAATCACCCAGGGAGTCACAAATAGGAAAACATCAGGCCCGAGAAGTTATCTCACTTATCCCATCTGAAAAATCCCTTTCCTTTCTGCACTGCTTTATCTGCTCCCCCCAAAAATTGCCTTCAAATGAGACAGGAAAACCAAGTGGCTTTGGGCTTATCTGAAAGTGCATTATTGGTAATTACAGGGTTTCTATTCCAGCCCGAGCTGTCCTGGCTGGGGATGGATTTGTTGTGAAGGGAAGCAGGAGCTGGAACTCCCCCCTGCTCTGTGCTGGCAGAGCTGCAGAGAATTCTGTGGGATGTGTTTGGAATTCCAACAGCAGCANGAGTCCCAGCAGCAGGGAAGGAGCAGTAAAAGTGATTTATCCGTGGGTTTATCCATCGAGGATGCAGTTTGACATCTTAACCCGTGAGCTGGGGAAGCTGCAGTTGGAATNAATGGAAATGAGAATAAATAAATAGTGTTTTACAGGGGAAGCAAATGGACAATGGGGAAGTACCTCGGGCTTTTAAACCCTGCCTGCAGGAATTCACTCCCACCTCCCACAACTCTTACAGGCTTTTTATGCCAAATCAAGCAATATTTTTGTCACCTTAGGAGAANAATGTTGAGAATGCCCAAGGGCTCTGTACCTGCCTGCCAGCTCTGTGTGTTACCCTGACACAGACCTCAGCCACAGCAGCTCTCAACAGCCCTGCTCAAATATTAACTGGCACAACTCCTGAAAAACAACAACAAAAAAGCAGCTGTTTTACCCCAATCGTTCAAAATCCAGGCATTCCTGGATCCCCACCAATTCCCAAATTGTCTCTGTCACTCCCTGTGCTGTCAGCTCACTTAAAAAACCAAAGTCAATAAAGATGAAACTACTTAAGGAGCAGGAGCTTTTTTTTTTTTTTCTTTGCTAATATGCTCTGCCTTTAAAGNAAATATAATTTTACAGCACCTTTAAATATTAACACATTTGGAGTGTTTGTTCCATGCTGAGCAGTCAGCAGAGGAAATCTGAAGAAGGACGAAAAGATTTATTGGGGATTTTCTGCAGCAGAGGTTTCCTCCCTCTGCCCCAGCAGACACTGAGAGCACTCCAAGGAGCCCAGTGGTTATTGTGGAGCCCAGTGGTTATTGTGNAAATCCTGGGTGAGGCAGCACAGCTCTCAGCTCTGGGGAAATTCCAATGTGCACAGCCACCTTCACCTGGCTCTGCATTCCCTGCAAAAATCCAGAAAAACAGGATTTAAATAGGATTTTATAAAGGAAAATTACAGCCAGTGTGATTGCATTGTAAGAACTAATGGGAAATGCCTTTTATTGGATTAATATGCAATTTCTGGTCAGTGCAGTGACACATTCTGTGCTGCAGCTGCTCTTTCTAAGGCATCCAGGGCAGGGATAGGTGGGATTTTGGGATGGAATTGCTCCCTGGGAGGCCCTGGATCCCATGGAAGATCTGGAGCTTCCATGGAAAACACGGACATGGAGCGTTTATTGTGTCCAGGGAAAACTGGACGTGGCACTCAGGCTGGTGACAAGGTGGGGACAGGAACAGCTTGGGCTTGGGGACCATGGAGGGCCTTTCAAATCCTGGGATAAAATTGATGTGCAACCCTCCCAGGATCCAAACTCCTTCCCAAAATCCAAATGACATGAGTGCAGGAGCAGTGGGCACCCTCTCCCCTTCCCATCCCTGCTCCCTCCTGCTCCCTTTGCCTCTTCCCTGCCCTCTCTGTGGAGATGAAGGGACTGAGCTGAGGGGCACTGCTGATGAATTATCAGAGTTAATTAGTGATGGGGGCAGGATGCCAACACGTGCTTGATTCCCTCCTCACATCATCCACCCCACACAAACCCACAGCAAGAGGGAAACAGCCCAGAGTGGCAGAGAACAAACCCCAGGGTGGGACAGGAGAGTTCCCTGAGCAGGCAGCAGCCCCAGTGACAGTGACTGATGGCAGATAACTCGATAAAGATCCCACATTTTTTATAAACTAAGGGGATTCATTAGGCTAAGAGGCATCATTCATGCCAGGTAATTTATATTGCACAGGTAATTTAGGTAATTACCTCAACAACGAGGTAATTTATATTACACAGCAAACTTGCTGCACTCCCCCCCCCGATGGATTTGCTGTTGTTATCCTTTGTTAAACGACACTGAACCTTCCCATAAAAGCTGCAACGGAGGCTTTGATGGGCTTTGTGTGTTTTCACATGGAAAACAGCTCCTGGGCACGAGCTGTAAGCCTTGCACTGCTATTCTACTGGGTCTTATTATTTCCAGGAGAGGATTTATGGGGNTGCTTGTAGCAGGTAAAAGCTGCTCCGTGCAAACAGTCCCTGCAGCTTTCTGAGGAGCAGTTTCCTCCTTTCCCTGAGGTTCTCCAGAGTTTGGAGACTGGGCAAGGGCAAGCAAGAGCTGGGACAGGCTCCTCCTCCCATTCCCAAAATCCCAGTGCTGGCCTGGGCTCCATGATCCTGGAGGTCTTTGCTCATTAACACTCCTGATTTTTGCTGCAGCTGGAGCNTTCAGGTATCTATCAAAATGTCCTTGCCTGACAAAAGAAAGCCAAAAAATCCTCCCAGGCCTCTTTAACNAGCCCAAAAGATTCAGGAAAAGGGATGGGAAAGAGCCAAAGATGAAATATAAATAGGATTGCTTGTTTTGAAGGAAGTCCTTCAATGCCACTGCACTGGCTTTGGGCTACCAAGTGCCACAGAAGGGCCAGCACAGCCAAACTCCTGTCCCTTGTCACAGCACCAGGGGGTCAGAGCTGGGATGGGCTGGGTTTGGGTTCCCCATGGATCAGATCCTGCCCATGGATCAAATGTGATCCTTTTCCATGGATCAAACCCATCCC
>OAMK01000117.1:187903-203340 GCA_900205225.1 Saxicola maurus maurus | reverse complement strand
GTAAAACAACTCCCAGCCCGGGCCTGGAAGAGATCACAGAACCATCTGCTGCCCAGGCAAGGTATTAACTCTTTCACTGCCCAGAATGACTCTTGCAGACACTTTGTTCTCTCTCCTGAGTGAAAGAAAATAACCAAGATGATGATACACACAGAAACAGCATGAAAACACCGAGGTCAGATAAAGGGAGGAGTCATGTCCCAATTGAGGGAAGTAGGAGAGTTGTGGACAGAAATTTCTCCTTTTTTAAGCTATGGAGAAGAGACTCTTGTATCCCTATAACGCATAAAGATATTATGGGGTGGATGTGACTGTTCTAACTGTAGATATGAGAAGAGGTATTGGTGTTAAAGTAAGCAGATGTTGAAATAGCTGTGATACCCTAAGTTTGAACAGTGAGAAGACTCCTGCTGCTCCCCAGGGAAGAACAAGGAAAACCTCTGTTTTCAATGATGAAGTGAGCTTTTGTTTGAACTATTATAATACTTAAAGTGTACCTCATAAGTTATTATGGTCCTCAGTAATGGTTATGAGAAAACTGTGCGTTGAGGAAGGGATTTTTACATAGTGATCAGATCTCCATTTTCCTGGGTGGCTGATCACTCTGACATCAAGGCCACAAGAAAAGTGTTTCTTGTGGAGAAATCTCCACAGACTGAAGAGGGAAGTCTCCTCTCCCAAGTGAATTGGTGGAAGACTGTTTTAGAGATGGTAAACTGACTGAACTGTTTTCTGTACATTTTCAGTATGAAAGAAAAGACATAGGGGGAAGGAAAAGTAGTCTAAAGTTTTATTCTGAGGGGTTTTTTTTATAGTTTCTAGTAATAAAGTTTCTCTTTGTACCATTTAAAGTTGAGCCTGTTTTGCCTTCCTCCTAATCCTATCTCACAGCAGGAAAATTTCAAATTGGCTAGCCAAAAACACTACGCTCCCTTAGACAAAAACAGTGGAATCAGATGCACAGGATGGAAGGGTCAACAAGGAAAGGAAAACAAGCAACAACAAAACCAAAAAAAATCCAGGCAATCAAAATAGAAATTAACTGAGAACTGCCTGGGGTTGTGTGTGTGGGAGGGCTGTGTGTGTGTGAAAAGACAGTGCATGTAAATATAAAAAAGGAATATGTCCTAAAAGCTTAATAGCAACACTCAAACTTAACAGTTCTTTAACTTAACTTATACCATAATTTAGTAATGTAACATAGGGAAAGAACTTAACTTANACCAAACTTAACTTAATTTATAGCTTAACCGTAACAATCTAACAGGGGAATAACANTTAACAGCATTTAACCTAACTTACAACTTCAGTTCAAACTTAGCAACTTAACAAAGGGACACTGTCTTGGTTTAGTTTAGATTTGCCAATTCTAATATACTCAATTTCTGTTGTGAGATAGGATTAGGAGCAAAAACAAGGCAGGCCTAAAACTTAAAAGGGTATAAAAAAGAAATTTATTAACAACACAGAGAAAATGAGAAACTCAGAATAAGATTTTTAGATCACTCCCTCCTCGCCCCCCACCTCCCACATTTCTTAACAACAACATACAGAGACACTTCAGTCAGTCCTTCACTTAAATAATCGTTTCAGTTCACTTCAGGGAGAGGAGTTTCTTTTTTTGTTTGGTCATAGGGATTTTCCCAAGAGAAAAATAAAGTTCTCNTGTGTCTTCATTTTCACAATTTGCATCCACCTGGGGAAAAGAAATCTGCAAATCATNAAANTCCTCCCATNTTCACAGCCTTCCCAGAGCTGTGTTTGTTGGCCATGTCAAATTCATGGGGTACTACTTTTAAGGGTGAGCTGTTCAAAAGCAAAAATTCTCCTCATCTCTTTTTTCCTCAAATATCTCTGTTCATACCTCATTCTCCAGAACAGAGATTCCCCTTTTCCTCAGGGCAAAGGATCTTTTTCTGAAACACTTCAACCCCTCTATGTTTTCTCCATGATTTATAGGAATCTTCAGTGCAGTACAGTCCACTCCATAGCTTACAAAAAGATTTTTTTCAGCCAGCTTCCATGGCATCTCCTCAATCTCTTCCCATCTGGAAACTTGGCTCTTCCTTCACTGACTTTATTGTATTTTTTCCTGCTCTATTACTTCTTACTCAAAGGANGAGGATAGGGGGTCTACAAGTCTTATCTGAGCATTGGAAGGGTTAAAATTTCACACAGTNGGTGCAGGAACCGGGCCAGACCATGCTGGAGCCATGCCAGGATGTCAGGCCGTGCTGGGAGAGGCTTCGCCTTCCCATGGCTGCTCAGAGCCNGCAGTAAGATCTTCTCCATCTCTCTCTCCCCACTGGTCATCAGGGCCTCTGGTTATAAAAAATGGGGCCCGGCGGCTCCCAAGCCCACCCGTGCCCGGCCAGGCTGGTGTTACCTGCTCCACAGCCGGAAGAGAAAGAGAACTTTTTCTCTGGAGTTTGCTTGCTTTGAAATGTGTGTCACAGATCTCCATCCCTTGGTTTATAAAGGGAGCCCCTTCTCCATCCCTTCCCCCCCACTGAGCCCCCATTAACAGCATGAAAAGGCGGCCACAGCGCCCCCTGCTGGGCAATCATCNCACCCGCCCTGCCTGGCCNGGAGCCAGCAGNGCCCCTGCTGGCTGNGNCCNGAACTGCACCCAAGGGGAAAGTGCCTGCAGCCCAGAGCAGCTGNNACTGGTGTCTGGATCTGTTTGGTGTTGTTTACTTGCCTTTTTATACACACACATNCTGGTAAAGAACTGGTGTTCCTTTTCCCATCTCTTTGCCTGAAAGCNCCTTAATTTCAAAGTTACAATAATAATTTGGAGGGAAAGGGGGTCATATTTTCCATTTCCTGAAGGTTCCCNCCTTCCTTGGCAGACACCTATGTTTCAAACCATGACAGTCTCACACATAGAGTGCAGAATCTAACATCTGTCCTGATGAGCAAGTCAAAATGGTAAGAGCTCTCTCCTGTGGTAGAGAACATGAAAAGCATCCTGAAAGAATAAACCTCTTTCCAAGAGGTTACGTGGGAAAGCATCAGGAAGAACAAGGAAATCTGAATATNAGGGAGAATATTTTGCATTTTCTCTCGTGTTTTTACTTATATCCAGAGAGAGCAGTGTTTATGCTTCCAGTTCAAACCTCTTGCTTCTTCAGAAATATATGAAAATGACTCAAGAAAGATCCAGTGTCTGAAGGGTTTCTGTGCCCAAGACACAAAGGGTGGAACCAGAACGGCTCTGGCAGCACCAGGCAGGACTCTGAGTCTCATTCCTTCAGTGGTTTAGCTTTCCCAGAGCCAGTAAAAATGTGACAGAAGGAGAAGTTCAGGACAGTATCAACATCTCTGCATTACCTGATCCCTTTGCAGCTCAGCTCNCTGAACTGGCACAGATCAAAGCCTCAGCCTTGCCCTTGCAGAAATCCTTGAAGTTTTTCCCATGTGGTGCCCCACAGTGGTCTAGGGCCAGAACTCCTCACCCTCAGACCCTTGGCTGCCTCTGGNCACAGCACAGCAACCTGACCTGGGCTTTATTTAGTGCTTTCCTGCCAAAAGGGCACAGGGCAGGGTCCTGCCAGTTGCTTTTCAAATGGGTCTGGAGAGGATGTGGCTGATGCTGCTCCTTTCTTCCTGCTGTGAGGCTGGGCTTGGTGTCAGAGCTCTGCCTCTGCCCATCACTGCAGCTGCTTCAGCCCTGGCTGCAAGGCTTGTGTTTGGGAGGAAGGATGAGCATATACTTAAAAGAATACTCAAAGAAAACCTCAAAACTTCTATAAGTGTTAATTTGCTAGAAGCAATTAAAATTCATGGAATGAGGTTAAAAATATGCCCCCCCCTTTTTTTAAAAAATTGGATTTCCTCATAATCCTCTTTCTAATTGCAACTTATTTGAGAGGGTAAACAGATTGTGTTTCCCTTTCTTTACATAAACATTTTTGATTTCATAAGATGATAAATATAGCATTAAAAATACAATTTAATAATCANATTCCTGCATATGATGGTCATATTCTGACCGGTGTGTTCTGTTTCCCCAAGAATTAAAAATCCTGGTAAAATTATATTTATTGATGTAAACTGAACTTCTTTCACCGATCTCTCCTGACACCTTCTGGCCAAAGTGTTCATTGTTCTCACAACACTTTCAGTTTCATGAAATCCAGAAAATAGTTCAAACAGAAGAAAAAAAACCAAAAAACCAACCAATCAAAGAAACCACCNAAACCCCACAAGAAGTTTTGTGTCTGCACATGCCACAAATTAAATTTCTTTGCTCTTCATTTGCATTCTAGCCTTGCCTGCAGGTGCAGTTGGAAACTCTTGCTAAGTGATCCAGAGGCTTTAGAAAGTCAAGGAAGCTGAAAAAGCTGAAAAACTCCAGTGAGATTCAGAGAAGCTTCATTTGAAACTTCAGACTAAAGCAGGGTTACAGCTGCAAGTGATTTGTAACAGAAGAAATGGAGTAGAATATGGGAAGCACTTGCAGNACTTNTTTCAGAATTCCTCAGTATTTCTAAAGGAGTTTCAAACTCAAAATTATTCAAGAAACTTAGTGGTCAAAATTTCCTGGGCTGGAGGAAAGAGGTCTTGTTGGGATTTAGGGATGCATTTGTGCCCNAAAAGGTGTTATACCTAAGTCAGATCTTCCAAAGTTGTAGATGTCTGGCTAAGCAAGCAAGTCTGAACCAGCAAGGAATGCAGCCCAAGCTTTCTGGCTGCAGGCAATGAAGAGGCTGATAAGAAAATGAGGGAATGCAAGTGCCAAAGTGCCTGGTGCCCCAGGATAAGGATATTGTGAGGAAGTTGTTTCCTGCAGGAAGGCTGCAGCTGAGCTGCCCTCAGGAGCTCCAGCCCCTGGATGAGGTGTCTGCCAAGGGGTTTCTCACATCGAGTTCTGCTTGTGGACCTGGCTCTTTCTGCCAAGAGGTGAGTGTGTTTGCGTGGCACAAACCTGTGGATATAATACTTCTTTAATTTAATCCAGCTGGGAATTCAGGGGGCTGTGCTTTGGAGTCAGTCTCCTTTAGGTATTACAAAACCAAGGGTGTGCTTTGAACAACAGTAAGGGGTCTAATGGAATAGGCAACAATAGGAGGGTGGGTTTCAAAGGACAGCCTTAGACATGGTCACTAGCTGTGGNACTCTGGGAAAATGATTTATCCTTTGGTGGATAATTCACTCTATGAAACAGGAGAGAGAAATTAAATTCCTTAAGTCTTGTTCTGTAGCAAAGTGGTGCAGGGAATTGGAAGGGGATGGAATTATTGAAATACACAGAACTAGCCTGTTCTTGTNTTTAAATTAATTTGAATGAATACAAGCTTTTCTATCTATTTTGTTGAAATACTAAAGTTTTCCAGTTATATATGTTAAGTAGCATCAATGGGAGAGTTCCCATTTGTTGAGCAAGTTTTCTTATTTGTGAATCTGAATAAGATGTTTAAAACTGTTNAGTGATGTGATCTGCTGCTTTTCAGCTGTTTTTCCTTCCTCATCTCAGCCAGCTTTTAGCTGAAAATATTGGCATGGCTTGCACATAAGGTACAGCTTGGAAAGGTAATGAATTTGTGTGAAGGTTTCCCATCACTTAATTTATAATTTGAACAATAGCCATTCCTTCCTCCACTTCCTTTGCTTCCTTCCTTTCTCGCTATGCTGTCCATAATTTTGGGAATGGCACTTGGGAAAACTCAAAGTGCCAGTTGTGCTGTGGCTGACCTACAGAGAAAAACTCACCTGGACATGGTAAAAAGTGATTATTTTGTGAAGTGCTGTTACACTGACACAGGGAATTACTGCTGTGCAGGAACCACAGACACTTCAATTTAGTCAAATAACCCTGAGTAAAGACAAAATCCTGGCTGTTCTTACCAGCCAAGAAAAAATGTCATCAGCTACTTTTTTCTTTTTCTTGTTTGCTGCAAGTAAATGTACTTTGAGACTGCTTGACTGGAGCAGAAGTGATAGACTAAGCTATTCTGGGAGGAATGCCCAGATTTTTTTCAACTNATCCTGAATATCCATGCAGAATGTTTTTCTTCTGTATTGAGAGGGACACAGAAAGAGAGATTGCATTCCTGGGAAAAGTAAAAGTTTTGAATAAATTTTCTTTTTGCTCTAAGGAAAATATGCATGTATGCAGTTATTTTAGAAAACAGCACAGAATTATTGATTTCATCANTATCATGTCACTAAGCATAGTTACCATATCAGGAAAAGCATGGCTGGTTTTAGAGGCTGATATTCTCATGGATCTTTCATGGTTTTAAATATTTAATCCCTGCATATAATCTCAAATCACTTTAAAACAAATATTATCAATACTTCTATGTGATAAGGAATAGTTAAAATCATAATTTGCCATGGAAACATCTTACATTTCATGAGAGGATGNAGGAGATGTTTTTGTAAAGGGCTGAGCTGCTGTGGGCAAAATCATTGAGACACTCCACTTTGTGTCTGGATTTCGGCTGACAGTGTTTGCAGGTGAGCTGCTCCTCTTTGCCTGGAGAATTGTGGGGATGATATTTCCATTTAATCCCATTTGCAATTCCAAAATGTGAAAAAAAATGAACAGAAGCACAAATCACTTCCNTGCCAACTACAGCAGCCAGTTTGGGGAAGTGAAATGAACATAACCAGTAGAATTCTGCTTACAGGAATTGCTTTCAAAGCTTTAGTCTAATATAGCAATGAGGCACCTCTCCAGAGATACTATATAGAACAGAGTAAAAGTAGAAAAACCACTGGAAATGGATGGATGTGAGCAAATTATATCACATTATTCCCTGTGCATTTAAATAAACTTAATGCACAGAAATGGCAAGTTTTATTTTATTTTTATTACTTTAATTTTTATATTACTTNANTTTTTNNATTAAATTTAAATGCCTTTTTATTTTCATTANTTACACTTTATTTTTATTCAAGTTNATTTAACTTTTGAAGGCCAGTAGCAACTGAGATCCTTGCTCCTAAATCAGATGTTTTCAGTTTGATGTCATTCTGCAAATTCAGACCTATTTCTGACTGGACAAACTGGTTGTGGTTGCCAGTTCCAGTGTTACATGAAAAAGGATTGGGAAGCTACTGCCTGTTCAGAGAGAGAGACACTATGTGGATTTGTTTGTCCTGTGTGGATGAGTTTGAAGTTATACTTGAGAAAGGAAAATTTGGATTAAAATACTACAATGNTTTTTTTCCTATACATCAGGAATTTGAAAAGTATGTAGAAGCAGTGTATGAGATGAAAAATGAATAACATGCATCAGCCTGCTTTGCTTCCCTTCTTTTAAAACTCAATTTCTTTTATAAAACTTTCTATGGTACTGAAAACACTTGTGGCAAATATCAGCTTACTTTATGTCAAGGGATTATATCTCACACTGAAACGCACTCAGCATAAGAACTTCTGAGCTTGTTCATTTTCTTTTCTTTTTTGTCTATAAGACAGGTTATTTCNCCTTAAATATGAGCAATACACAGAGTGAGTCCAAATGGGAAAAACATCTCCATGGAATCTCTTGGTTTACAGCTAAACTAGACAGGAGTAAATCAGTTCTTAGTGAATCANCAGCAGCAATCCAGTGTCCCTGCAGCCAAAATGACCAATTTATCTTGCTTTCAGTGCTTTATCTCTCAGCAGCACTAGAGCAGCCCCTACAGCNCTGTCAGTGAAGAACATGAGCTTTTGTAGTTTTATAGTGAAAGGCTAATGGGGAACGCTGAGAAAGAAAGTGGCTGGAGCAGAAGCATGTGGTNGTCTCAAGCAGCTGCTCTACATGGAAATCTTGGAATTAATATTCAGAAGTGCCTTAAAGAACCAGGCTGAAACAAGTGGTTTTTCATGTTCTGGCCGGGAGAACTCAACAAGTTTTGAGTTCAGGTTTTTGCAAAATTTCTTGAGTTTTTGTGAAGTTTCTTACAGTTGTGATATACCAGTTTTGAGAAAATAATTTTTCTGTCAAGGAAGAGTTTAATAATAAAGTCANGGTATTCTGAAGGATGTAAAGAACCTGATTATTCCAGAGTAGCTACGAAGCAACAGAAGAAGGTTCCTGGAATTTTGTGGCTTCCACAGATTTTTGAAGCAGAGTTCAGAGCGGCATTTTGAGGTGGTCTTGTGCTAACTTCCATAGCATTGGAAATGTTGGAAATGGCAATGCATTCAGCTTTGGGACAAGGACTGCTCTGAAGGTAAATCCAAGTGAGTACAATAAAAGATAAATAAGGAAAAAACAATGTGAAGGAAAAATAATTTTCTGAGTATATTCCACTCTTCTGTTTGCATATAAGTTGTCAGAATTACTGATGTGTAGCTGCTCTTGTGCAGGCCTGAAAGAGAAAATACTGAGTTCAGGGCCAGTTTCTAGAAATCTCTGTGCATCTGTTGGAATGAAAAATAGAGACAGAAAGTGGGACTGAGTTGCTCTGTAGATGGTCTGTCTATCATTTTAGTTATACAAGAAGATTATAGAAGTGTTTGTGGTTTTGTTGTTGGTTTGGTTTGGTTTGGTTTGGTTTGGTTTGGTTTGGTTTGGTTTGGTTTGGTTTGGTTTGGTTTGGTTTGGTTTGGTTTTGGGGTTTACTGTTGTTTCATTGTTTGGGTTTGGGGTTTGTTTTCCCCCAAAACTGGAAATATGAGAACAAAGGCAAATTCATACCTCAGAGAGGAAAAAATCCCAAAGGTTTCATCATCATTTTGGTGCTATTCAGGGTTTGGGGACACTTGGATGAGGAGTTTAGACAGTTTTGATGTGAGATGCTTGATGGTGCAGGCTGCTGAAAGCTGTGATAAGATAAGCACTAACTGAGGTNCATGGACAAAGTGCTGTAGGAAAATTTCACTCCTGTCCCTGCTTTATCTTGTTCATCTTCATGCTCACAGTTAATTATTCTAATTTCTACCGTTGCTTCTATCCCAGGAGCATAGACCACAATCCCCTCTGTGATAGATGTGAGCTGAGCTGGTGAGATAGGATCCCACAGCTCTGGGATTCACTGCATGAAGTTGTTGTGAAAATTTTTTCGAGCATTTAATCACAGAATAGTTTGGTTTGACCTTAAGGATCACCTCACTCCAACCCCCTTCTCTAGACCTCATCACCTTCTCTGGATCAGGTTGCTCAGTTTTGACCTAGGAAGCTTCAGAAGAAACACCCCAGGAGATCTATGAGCACACATCAAAGCTGAAAATCTCCTTTTACTCAAGAGCTACTGGCAGCAGTTTTGGTAAAGCTCTTTGCCACCGTGAAACTCCAGAGGTAGCTACAACAAGCTGANATTTGGAAAAGGGACAAAACTCTCNGTTTATCCAGGTAAGTGCTCAAAAGAAACTTATCAAAAACTGAACTCTATAATACTGAGATGAACTTTGGTCCAATCCTGGAGGTGTTCAAGGCCAGNTTGGATGGGCCCTGGGCAGCCTGATCCNGTGAGTGACATCCCTGCCCATGGCAGGGGGTTGGATTGAGATGACCTTTAAGGTCCATTTCAACCCAAACCATGCTATGTATCTGTGATTCAGGGGTTTAATCTTCTTCCTGAATGGCAATTTNTCCAACTACCAAGAGTTAGTGGATGTGTCACCTTTTGGATATAGAGTAAGTGAATATTCATCTTGAAACTGTCAGACTTGTGAGTCCAGTTTACTCCTTTCATGCAAAATATTCCAGGTCAAATCTGTCATCCCAAGGGGATTTTGCTTCCATCTTCTTCAGTGCTTTTTGAGGTGTTGTTTTTTTTCAGANTTAAATCCCCAAGATGAGAATTGTACTTAAAAAATGTCCATGTTTTCCGACTGGTTATACAGGAGACTAGGAAGTAAATTTAGACAGCTCACATGTGTAGGACATGTTTCTGGTGTCTCAAGATATCTCATTTCTCTGAACATGTTCTGCAGAGTGTCAGTTTCTTTTCAAATGAAGGTTTTTACAAGTTTTGCCTTTATAAATTGAAAAAAGCATTTGATAATTACTCCTTNTTTTAATAAGTAGGGAGAAAGTCTGTCATGGATCAGAAGTTTCCATGGCCAGGATTTTGTAAAGGTTTGCCAAGGTGTAACTTCAGACGTGAAAATCAAGGGCTTAAATGTGAATGAGGAATGGGCATAAAAGTAAAACCAGAAAGAATCCTGAGAGGCTTTAGGAAGGAAGTGCCTGTTGTTCTGAGGATTGCAGGCAGGTAGATCTGGGCAAAGATGTCCAGTACTTGTTCCCTATTAAGTGATGATTTGGGAATTTCTTATTCTAANTTTCCAGAATGGAAGTGGTGAATGCTATGTAAATATGAGTATTTCAATATTCCAAGAAATTTGGTGTTTAATTTATATATAACATAGGCTTTAAAATCACTGGGATAGCAAAGGCTGTGAAGAATTTATGCATGTCCATATGTCCATACCTGACCCTTATCACTGAAATATATTGATGGAAATTTTCTTGAGTGTCTTTATCTTCCAACGATTTTTCTCTGGGTTTTTTTGGCAACCAGCAGTTTTAGTGTTCAGAAAATATCAGTGTCCATGGATTTTTAACCTGAGGTAGACTATCAGACTGTCAGTAGGAGCAGGCAAGAACTTAGTGGTTTTAGAAATACCNAACTTTCATTTAGCTGCAGGTTAAATAAATGCAAAGCAGCTTTCATTTCAACTATAGTGGTTCAGTGTTTTGGATGAGACTATTCCTGCCTGTGAGATTGGATGTGGCACAAGCCTTTAACAGAAGGCGAAGCAATTTGCTGCAGTGTGTTTTGNCAGTGTTCACAGGGAGCAACTTCTTTTAATTTTAAGCCAGATATGTTTGCCAGCCTATGAGGTACCATTAGTAGATGAGTCCATTAAGGTTTTTATTACTGCACACATCATTANTCTAAGTTCTCCCTGCAACTGGTAATTCACGTTCACAAATGAAAATTGGGAAAAAAATGTTGTGTTTTTCCTAGTGAAGGATTGCCTTGTAATTGTTTGAATGGCTAAAAGTAGACATATAATTAAGATGGAGTGAGAATTACTCCTTGGTGAAAAAAAATCTGTTTCCAGTTTAAAGGAGAAAGAAAAGGAAGGGATACATACAATTAGGTGTAACAGGTTGATAGTGATGTCTGTAGTTAAAACATAATTTTTATTCCATAATAAACTATGGATATTATAACTTACCACCCTCAATTTTGTTTAGTTGGTTTCTCTTCCTGGACAGGAGGAGTTAAAAAGGCAAATACATTTCTTTGGACAGTTTTTGCAAAGCACTTCCTGGCTGTGCGAACACAGGAGGCTTTGGGAAATTAACTTTTGGACAAGGAACAAGAATTGTTGTAAAACCAAGTAAGTGAGTATGGATACTTTAATAATCATACTTCTATGTTCTTTTTTTCTAAATATTTAATTTGTTTGAAGGTTTAGTAAATCTTGTATCTCTTTTATTGAGTGTCCAGAAGACCNAAAACCTTTTAATTATTGATTGTTCTTGACCCTTCTCAACCCTTCTCAAATGTACTGTATTACCAGGGCAGTGGCATGGAATGATTCAGACAAATCCTTTTTGCTCTTTTATAATCAATATATTGACACANCAATGATTACAGAGAAATGTTGCAATACTAAATANTGTGTTTTTGTAGCCATGAAATACNTTAAATGGGGAATAAAGTGAAATAGAAGACTTGTTTGCTTTTACAGAGAAAAGATAAACAGATGTTGGAAGGAAAGTATTAAATGCTGCCGTTTATGATAAGATTTAGTTTAGCAAAATTTTAAGCAACAGAATTAAATTGTGGATGCCATCACCAGACACTTGGCTGGGTTTGGGAGAGCCCTTAACTCAGACATTCAGCAGCCCCTGGGAATCTGTTCAGTTCCTCTGGTTTCTGTAAAGACCCTGGTCACCGTGTGTCTGGTGGTGACAGGAAGGTCACTTTTGGTGGAGGAACTCTTCTGCTTGTGCTTCCAAGTAAGTCTTCCAGGAAAAGCAGTGTTTCAGCATTTGTTTCCACTCAAGAATGCTGTTTTGTCACATCCCAGATCCAGTGAGAGCCTGTTCCAGGCTGCTCCTGATTCCTCACAGAGCTGGATGCAGAAATGTTCCTGTGCTCTGCTCCAGATTCAACTGGGATGATGAATTCATCCATAGAGCAGCAGTATAAACAGACAGGATAACTGCAAGTGTCTGTTAAATTCTATTCTGCCCTTGCAATTTCAATTTTATAAAAGAGTTTGTATTCAAGTCACCAGTGCCAGGTGTTCATGCCCAAGCCAATATCTGACAAAGTGCACAGACTTTTTCAGGGCTGTGACACCTTTCCTACTCATTCACAGCTTTTGGCAGTGCTAGTTGAAAACTGTTGCAGTGTTTGGGCAAGTTCAACAATAAATATGTAATTGAAAGTCTTTAGAATTCCAATCTGAAATTAGCTTGAATATCTAAGCCTCCCTCTGAGGGTTAGATACTTGAGCTATAATTAAAAGTCATCTTATTCCACCAGGCTGAATTTCTTCATTGTCCATTGAATATCCAGGATCAAATGGGCATGACAGATATACCTGAGAAACAGAAATCAGTAAAGTAAAATGAACTTTCTTTTCACTTTGTAGAAAGAAATCAGAACAAATCTTTATTCATATGAAAATCTCGAATTTGCAGTCAAAATTGAAATAAAATACCTGAGGAAGAAAGGAAGGAAACCAATCCAGACAGCATTTCCCATAAAATTTTTTTGTACTTCTGACTAGTTGGTTCTCAGTTTTTTCCCATTTTGAACTGTGAAAGGCACTACTTTTTCTTTATAGGCAGGTCCTGTGATTCACCANCATGCTTTTAGATTAGGTCAAACTTTAGAGAACTTTTGTAGAGATCTCTGAGGCAGTGCAACTGCAGGAGGAAGAAAGCAGGTCTTTGGACAGGGGACACAGATAGTTGTGACAACAGCTAAGTGTAATCTGGTTAAGGAAGCAGCTTTTTTTACCTATTTACCTTCCTACTCTGCCAGATATTTTGCAAATGTACTCAGCTCAAATTATTGTTCCATCATGCACATCCACAGAGTGTAATTCTTCTTCAGTTGTAATGATCTCAAACACTGCAGGAGTCTTACACGTGGTTTTTCTGCCTGTGTTATGTCGAGATCAGGCTCAATATCTCAGGAAGTCCCCATTGCTGACTTGGGATCAGAATGGTGTTTTCTGTCAGATTGTGCCTTGGATTTACAGGTGAGAGACTATGGGTTTTGCTGAATTCTGTGGGAAGCATTTCTCTTTTCCAAATGTCAGGAAATGCTCCCTGCAGGGGAGGAGAATGCTGGTAATGAAAAGTGGTGTGTAAAAAATGAGAGGAGGAAAGCCAAGGCACACCCAAGTGAGCACCACAATGTGCAGGTTAATTCAGCTACAGACTTGGTTTGATCTGGATCTCATTCAGGNTGCAGTGAGTGATGTGTGCCCTGAGTGGGTGCAGGAAGGAGAACTAGGTGGGGTTGATTCAGGACATCTCCATTACTGCATTTCTGAAAACTTTCCATAAGCAAGTCATCCACTTAAATATGTGCAGAACAAATCATGAGAGGCAACACAGAGCTGAAAAGGGCATATCCATCACAGAAACTCATTAGGAGGATNGTTAATTATCTGACTGTAAGGCAAGTTCTCTTTCTCATCTTTATATTTCAGTGAGCAGATGTCTGAANTTTTAGTGAGGAACAAGGAATGGAGGTTTGCAGTTAGGATGGAAGCATTTTCCTGTCCAGGTCACTTACAGAATGGAAACATTTTATTTAGATGACAAATATATGCCTAGATTTTCTTTGCCAGGTTCGGGAAATCTGGGAGGGGATTATCTGAGTTCAGTCCAGCCCAGAAACCATCACAGAGCAGAAGTTTTCCTGGTTTGTGTGCATTTGCAGAGCAGGAAGGGTTTTTGCAAAGGAATTGAATGATGTGTCACTACAGGAANCAGCTTTGCAAAGCTGCAATTTGGCAAAGGAACAAGGCTCAGTGTTAAACCAAGTAAGTGCATGATCTGAACATGAGTGTTTTGGGAAGTATTGNAGAATCAGATGCTTGGAATCAGCAATATTTAATTACCCTGGGAGGAGAATCTCCTACCATATCTATTGCTTCTGGGGCAGAATTGAGAGTTTGACTGAAGCATTTAGTGGAAACAGAGCAGCAAGAAGTCTGGGGTTTTTTTGTAACATCTGAGAGTTCATGGAAAGTACCTGTTATGAGAGGAGTCTTTCCAGGAATGACAGTAATTTCTACTCACACAAAGGATGCAAGGACTANATTCCCAGCAAAATGGAAATCAGGTAAATCAGCATGAAGTGCCATGCTGACGGCAAATCTTTTACCAAACTATAGAGCTGTATGAATTTTTAAATTAATTGATCTTCCTAGTGTTCCTTGGTAGAAAGAGATAATGCAGACAATGTAAAAGAATGGATTTTCCTTGTGCTTTTCACATTTATCCCTTTTGAAGAGCACTACAAGTTCTACCCACATGTGGAATTACATGAGAAAGAAAGGCTAAGATGGCTCTTCAGAGAAATGGCAAGTCTAGGTCCTATTTAAAAAAAAAAGTGATTTAATATGTATTAAAAGATAGAGAAAAGCCCACAGAAGTCCTGCTTATGTGAAATGCTGAGCCAGGAGTCCTTGCCAGGTATTGTCCCCAGTCACATCTTCCCCTGCAAAACTCTCCAGGCCTGGGGAGTGCAGAGCTCCTGGGAATGTCTGTCTTTCCAAATCAGAGCTTTGGAAAGAGATGCCAACTCTGTGATTTCTGTAGGGAGGGCATTAGTTGATTCCTGGCTATGCCAAAGCCTCTCACAATCAGGGCACTTCATCATTCCTGACCTGTAAAAAGTACTGACACAAAACCTGCAAGGGGACAGAGTAGAAGTAGCAGTAGAAGTAGTCACTTCATTTTATGGGGATCTATAAGAGGTATTTTACACAGAGTTATGCATTGATAAGAAATAGTCTCCTGCCCTGGAAGCTGAAATGTGCACAAGAGCATGGGGGTTTTTGTAAGGGAGGGTTTGACTGTGTGTACTCAGGAAATCTAAACAGACTGACCTTTGGAAGTGGGACCAGGCTGCTGGTAAAGCCCAGTAAGTATCTCCTCACCAAGCACAGACTGAATCTTTTAGATTTCGTTATTAGATCTTCCTTAGAATACAGAGGGAAAAGCTTCTTTCCAACTTCAATGGAATAGGGCATGGAGGAGGAGAGCACATTCTGAACAATTAGCTTCTGACTGCTTTGCCATGTTGCTGGCAGTGGAACAGCTCTGAAACTGCTCCTGTGCTNAAAATCAGTCAATGTGTTTGTGCTGTGGAGCCCCTCAGTTAAAGGAACCTTCCTGGGGAGTGTGCTTGAGATTAGCATACATGAATAGCCTTTGTTTACTCAGAAGATGAGATAGAGCTGCTTTCTGGGACCTGGGTTTGCATCCCTTACTGGATTCATT
>OAMK01000117.1:136805-155190 GCA_900205225.1 Saxicola maurus maurus | reverse complement strand
GTTGGTGATAGCCAGTAATGTTGGTGATAGCCAGTAGTGTTGGTGATAGCCAGTAGTGTTGGTGATAGCCAGTAGTGTTGGTGATAGCCAGTAGTGTTGGTGATAGCCAGTAGTGTTGGTGATAGCCAGTAATGTTGGTGATAGCCAGTAATGTTGGTGATAGCCAGTAATGCTGGTGATAGCCAGTAGCGTTGGTGATAGCCAGTAATGCTGGTGATAGCCAGTAGCGTTGGTGATAGCCAGTAGCGTTGGTGAGCATGTGTGGATCTGCTGGAGGGTAGTGGGGCTCTGCACAGGGACCTGGACAGGCTGGATAGATAAGCCAAATCCAACAAGGTGAGGTTTAACAAGACCAAGTGCTGGGTCCTGCACTTTGGCCACAACAACCCCTGCAGCACTCCAGGCTGGGGACACAGTGGCTGGACAGTGTCCAGGCAGAAAGTGACCTGGGGGCACTAATGGACAGCAGGCTGGACATGAGCCAGCAGTGTGCCCAGGTGGCCAAGGCAAATGGCTCCTGGTCTGGGTCAGGAANGGTGTGGCCAGCAGGAGCAGGGNAGTGATTCTTCCCCTGTGCTCAGCATGGGTTGGGCAGCACCTCGAGTGCTGTGTCCAGTTCTGGGCCCCCCAATTTAGGAAGGACATGGGAGGGGCTGGAGAGTGTCCAGAGAAGGGCAACAAGGCTGGTGAGGGGTCTGGAGCACAAGTCCTATCAGGAATGGCTGAGGGATCTGGGGATGTTTATCCTGGAGAAGAGGAGGCTCAGGGAGACCTCNTTACTCTCTACAACTCCCTGAAAGGTGCCTGTGACCAGGTGGGGGTTGGGCTCTGCTCCCAGGTGACCACTGACAGAATGAGAGGACACAGCCTCAAGCTGGCTAAGGGAAGTTCAGGTTGGACATCAGGAAAAACTCTTCACTGAAAGAGTGATTTGGCACTGGAATTGTTTCCTCATGGAGGGGATGGAGTCNCCATTCCTGGAGGTGTTTAACAAAGCCTGGACTGGCACTCAGTGCCATGCTTTAGTCCATGAGGAGGTGTTAGGTCATGGGTTGGACTTGATGATCTCAAAGGTCTTTTCCAACCCAGTTCTTCCTGTGACTCTGTGAGCTGCTTACTATAAAACCTTGCCCTGCCATGTTCTCCAGCCTTCACCCAGCAACACATCCCAGGGCAGCATTTTGCAAAGCATTGTGCCACAGTGCTATTCTGGGACTTATGGCAAGCTTACATTTGGAGCTGGAACCAAACTCATGGTTTCTCCAGGTATGTCTGAATTCCCAGGTGGAAGTTCTTTCACTTCACAAGTTATTTTGCCTATTTTGCCGCCCCACAATATTTTAGCAACAGAACTATGAATTTGCAATTGGTATTAAGAGCAAATCATTTCCATGGCTGCAAGTATGTTCTCCCCTCCCAAATCCTAAGAATGAACACAGCAGAGGTTTTGCAAGAGGATTTGTCTTGGAAAGCCAATAGGAAGTGGGCTCCTACATTAAACTCCTCAAGCTGAGGAGAAGCAAAGAGAAATGGTGAAATTTTGCACAGAGCAGGAAAATGCAGAGAGGTGAAATTGGTTTCATAAACCTGTAATAGGTAAAAAGAACTTTTCTTATATGTGGATAGAAATAGTTGGAGATAACCAGACTCATCATTGTATGAGAACACAGAAAATGCCCATATTGGGTCTGTGCTTTGGAGATCCTTGAGCTCTGACTGTGGGAAGTNGGCATCTGTAATTATATAAACACCAGACAGTCAGGAAGCTCAGGGAGCTTGACCTTGAGAATGACACCAAGTTCATGGCACAGCCAGCTTGTCCTGGGGATTTACCTTGCCCTGCAACATCCAGGTGAAGCTTGGAGCACATTGGAACTGGTGGAGAACAGCATGATCAGCCTCAAAACTGAGGGTAGGATAAATATTTGGATAGAGGGGAAATAGGNCAAGAAGCAAAGTTAATTACTGGAAAGATGAAAAGGTGACCCTTGCCACAAAATATTTTTTTTTNAACAAGAAAGGATGGATAAAAAAGTGTGCCTTGGCTGTTGCTTCTACAAATCTATGAAAAAAAAAAATCCTCCAAACCTCTACACTTCTTCTCTTGTTTGAAACCCTTTGTAAAAGGGAAAGAATGTAACATATCCCAAGATATCAGTATTTTTTGTAAACNTATCAGATTTTCCAATCTTCTTTAAAATTTAGGATTGTTTAATATCTAAATTGAGTAAGTTTACTTTTGAAAAGTAATATTTCCGTTTCTTAAAATAGTAGTAATTCTTAAGATAATTTCAACATGATTTTTCTCTTAAAGTTAAAAAACCAACAACATAGGGAAAGAATTCCTTCTGGAAACCTCTTAGGAAAATCCTCTTATTTTAAATAATCCCTCCTGACCCTCTTCAAAAACATCTGAGAGAAATGAGAATCTCAAGTTTATATGGAGCCATCAGCAAGCTAAAGGATCTGTAAATGAGAGCTCTGAGTTCATATAGGTGTCTCCAGATTTCCCATTATGGTCACATCTGTGTGCAGCTGCTCCAGATCTTGCTCTGGTCACACCATGGGGATGTCCCTGGTGTATCCTGAAACCTCAGGGTTTAGTGGCAGAATAAGCAATGATCCCCCTGCCCCAAAGAATTGCACACCAATTTTTAATTAAGTTTTTCTACTCAAAAACGTAATGGAAACTCTGTTCTGGAATCACTCTTGACTAATTCAGATGGCAAATTCAAGAGAATGGGATGATGGAGGTTTCACTGCACCATCANTTCCTAGGGCAGCTGTGAAGTAACAGTAAATAAATTAATTTTTGAGAGAGGAATCTGACTAGAAGAATAAATAAATGAGGAATAAAATGGAGAATAGAAGTTGTGGTGCAGCTGGCTTTCTGGAACCAATGGGACAAACATGACTGAGGGGAATATTAAGAAGAGTATGTTTGGGAGTGCAAAATGCAAAATACCACACGGAAAGAAAGTTAATAGGTGGAAAAGTCCTGGGTGAATGGATCTGTCTGTTGATAGAGATAAACAGGATTTCTTTTGGTAGAGAATGTAATTGCTGAAGGTTCCATTCAGGGCTGCTCTGGATATTGTAGAGGCCTGTGCTGTTGTGTGGTTATGGAAATAATTACAAACTCACATTTGGATCTGGGACGAGACTTCTGGTTTTGCCAGGTACATTTACCCTGATTTTTTTACTAATTTGCAAGTTTGTTAATACACACCCAGATCTGGGGAATGGCAGCTCTCAAGGGCATTGTAGCCCAGCTCAAGCAGTGGCATTTAGCTCAGGGCAGCTGTCCAAGGGCAGGCACAGGCTTCCAGTGCTCCTCTGACTGCACTCCTGGCAGCAGCCAACACAGAGCCTGGTTCTGCTCTTCTACAGAGTCCCTCCTGGATTTGTTCTCTCTCAGAGGGTCTATCCATGGCACTTTTATTGGCCTCAAGAAAAGTCACGGGTTATACAGGTCAGATGGAAATGCACTGAAAAGCAAGGATGTTTATAATNTTTACATTGCTGGCCAAGAGCCAGGGATGTGCAGCCACAGCCCAGAAAGCCAGCTCCATCCTGGGCTGCATTGCCAGCAACATTCCCAGGAGATTGAGGGATTGATTGATTGATTGATTGATTGATCCCTCTCTGCTCTGCTCTGCCCAGGTGAGACCCCACCTGCAGAGCTGTGCCCACCTCTGGGCTCCCAGCAAAGACAAGGACCTGCTGGAGTGGATTAACAGGAGTGCCACAAAAATGCTCTGAGGGATGGAGCAGCTCTCCTGTGGGGACAGGCTGACAGGGATGGGGTGGTTTAGCCTGGACAAGGCTCCAGACAGATCTTATTTCAACCTTTCAGTACCTAAGAGTACTTACAGGCTTATAGGAAAGATGGAGAATAAGTTTTAAAAACAACCTGTAGTGACAGGACAGAGAGTAATGGTTTTAAACTAGAAGAGGGTAGATCCAAACTGGAGTTAAAGAAGAAATTATTTTACTATGAGAGTGATGAAACACCAGCACAAGTTGCCCAAAGAGGTGGTACATACCCCATTCCTGGAAATATTCAGTGTCAGGTTGGATGGGGCTTTGAGCAATCTGAGTTGAAGTTGTCCCTTCTTCGCAGTCATTGCAGAAGAGTTGACTTAGGTGACCTTTAAAGTTGTCTCCAATCCAAACCACTCTGTGGTTCTATGGTTTAGAAAATACCCANTTAAGGTGTTGATCACCATTTTAGCTGGTCTTTGCTTGTATCAGAATACCACCAAGGAGTATTGCACTACAGCATTTGCAATATCAGTGTTGGGATGGAGACTGACTGCTTTTAGCTGGATTATCTGATGCATGGATGTCGTTGGATACTGCTGAGAACCAGGAAAAAAGCAGCCTTGAAGCCTTGGGTTTCCCAGCCTGCTCAAGGACAAGGAATTATAACAATGATTATACACCTACAGGGTGTGTGAGTGATGTGATGTTTTGCAGAGAGCATGTTTTCAAAGAGGTGTTGCTTTCTTGGACCAATGTGTCTTTTCTATTTTGTATTGCACAAAGTGCCCTATATATAACTGTAGTGTTTCTTTTAAAAACGCTCTCTCTTTTTGCTTCTCCATTACACAAGGAACTATGTGGTATTATCCTTTCTGCAGCTCCTAAAGCCAAAATGCAACACATGGACAGTGTGTTATCCACAAATATTGCAGGGGGTTCTGTTTGGGACTGGGACTTGCAGCTTTGCTGATCTGTCACAGCTGCAGGACCATTGGTAACGCTCCAGGCATTGCAGGCACTGGGTGTGAATTCCCAAAAAATGGAGGCTCCATGACCTAGACAGGGCCATAGTGTGCCACTGAAACCTTTGAGGACCTAACTGTAACCTCACAGAGGTTTTCTGGATCATGTGAGTTATAGGGATGGAGAGGAAAAAAAATNATATTAGGAAGAAGAACCTTTTGTTGGTGATCAAGGCACCAAGGTGGTAGTAAATANTCAGGAGAAAAGCTGGGCTGAAAGGCTGTAACCCCAACTGCACAGCTCAGTGAACTGGAATTTCAGGTGATATTACAGGTGGAAAAGCAGATCATTCCTTGTATTGCCCCAAAATATATAACACCACACTGTAACCAGGTAATGAATGGACATTTTAAAAATTTGATTCCTGTGCTTCTGATCCTGATAATCTTCTAGTAGATTGATTTGGTACTTTGATAGTGTCAGCACATTTCATCACTGCTCCCTGAAGTCACCCNCTGCTCTGGGCTGTGTGTTGGCCTGGCTGCCAGTGTGCATTGCAAAAACCTGCTCACATTTTTGTAGAGGCTGGCACCAGTGTGCCAACCAGGGATACACAAAACCCACGTTTGGAACTGGGACCCAGCTTGTTGTCACCCCAAGTAAGTTTGAGCTTTCTGTTCCATATTAGCACCAGGACTGGTACATCATTTGTTTATTGGGTAGATGTGATTCCTTTTTCTCTGATCCCAGAATGAAGAGCCAGATATGGTTAAGGGATAAAAGGGGTTTTAACTCAGGATTTAATAAGGATCCTTAGGTGCAACAATTTGTCTAGATGGAATACTCTGAAGTGCATACACACAGNAGATTTTGTGTACAATTTTATAGACCTTGCAAATTAGCATATCTGACAGAGATTCCCTAATGAGCAGTGTGACATTTCCATATGCTAATGTATTGCCCCCAGGTGGGCCTGATCTTGGTTTACAGAATGTGCTCTGGAGACAACCTTGCTTTCTCAAGGTTGTGTAAGGTTTTCTGGCCTCCAGCTGTGAGGCCTGTAGGATGTTTGGTCTGGNCTAGCAGAATACCAGGACTATGCTAAAATACCAGGCTTAAAGAATTACAAGTATGTATGCTAAGAGTACTAAGAATACATAAAAGATATATTTTAAAAGGGAAAAAAATCATAATGGCATCAGATGGACCAGGGGTTTCATGGCAGCATATTCCACCTTTTATCCAGCTTTCCTTGGCAAAACCAGTTGGGATAGAGATGCTTTCTTGGAATGGCAGGAGGGCCTGGCTGTGGTGTGGCAGTAACCCCCTGCAGGACAGAGCAGTGAGAGAAGGGTGATGTNCACCCAGCTTTAATAGCCATGGCATGGGGACTGCAGCTTCTTCCCACTAAGGGCTTAGAGACTGAATTTTCTAAGTCTTAGCCTAAGAGAATATGCCATNATCTTTCTTTTTTAAAGTCTATAACCATTGTATGANTCCAAGATTTTTTTTTTCTGGAAACAAAATCTCTGCTATATATAGTTGAAAACTTGATCTCCCAATTGAAAAACCTGATTTTGGAAGAAAAAGCAGGGAAAAGCATTTTGTGAAAATGACAGAGGTTCTCAGGAGGTTCATGAGCAGCCATTTCAAGTCTTTTTGTTTTGAAGAAATTGTCACACAGCAAGGTTAATCCATCTCAGTCATCTGTGAGATAGTGGATTAGATCAGCAGAATTGCTCCTTCTGACCCCCCAAAAAAATATTTTCTTAACATTGTTGAAAGGAGGAGATCACAGCAATTCTCTCCTGTGGTTTAGGTGGTGCCTGAGTAGATCCATACATGAACACAAACAGGGTATTGCTTCCCAGTAAGAAAAAATTCATTAAAAATTCATCTCAATTTTTTCTGAATGTGAACGCATGCTAAAAGCTCAGGATTTGTCCTGGTTAGGTCCTAGAGAACTATTTGTTCTGTTGGCACTTGATTTCTCCTCACATACTGGGTATCTTTCTCTATTAATTCACTGTTACTTTTGGTTCAGTGGGAAATCATTCCCTTAAAAGGTTTGTGAGAAACACTTTGGATAGTTTTGGCAGTTTGATTTCCCCAAGTCAAGATTTTGAGTCCCTTTCTAGACTTTGCCCATGGAAAGAAAATTTCTTCATCTGGGAGCTAAGCTGTCTTCAGTATTTCTTCAAGATGACAGATTTCCCAGAGGACGTCTGGCAGACCTTTTGGAACGTGCATTGATGGAACATGATGGAAACATCACTAAATGTGATGTTAATTCATTGGAGCTGCTCCTCTGGGGACAGGATTGGCCTGTATGAGTGAGCAGGGGTCCAGATGTTCCTGGAGTGGGGCAAAGCTCCAGGCTGGCTCCAGCTGTGGAATATCATGTCTCAGGCTGAGGAGTGGTAAGAGCACCAAAAATTCTGTCACCAGTTCCAGTCTGACCAGAGATGCAGATAGGTTGCTTTGGAAGGAATGGAGAATGTGATAATTTTCTNCATGATACTACCTGGGAAGGAAACCAGCTCAGGATTTCTACTACAGCTTGTTTGGAGGGGAAAAAAGAAAGGGCACAAGTCCCAATCTGATTTTGGAACAGGGTTCAACTCCCCTGAAATCNGCCTCTAGTTCCCTGTCTCTGTAGGCTGGGCAGGAATAGCATTCCANCAGCTCCTGCTCTTCCACCTGGAAGACATCCTTCAGTAAAGATAAAATTAGGCAGCATAGAAAGCTCAGAGCATCAATATTTATTTATTTATTATTAATTCTCACTCTTTCCTGTGAATAGAGGTCATAAATAAACAACATCTCCAGCACAGGCTTGAGCTCATTAAGACAATAACAGGTCACAGGGCTGTGGTTAGAGTAGATGTTGTTCACCAGAAGTATCTCAAACCTTCACAGCAGTGGGCAAAAACACCAAGGAACTTACAGGAACTGAACTGCAGCACCAGAACAGAGGCAGCCACCACTCTGAGTAAGAACAGGAAACTAATATTTTGCAAAACTGCTGAAGCTTCCTGTGAAAAACAGATTTTACTGATTTATGTGTTCAAGATCAAAGCATTGCATATATTGAAAAGGAGAAAAACACCCTAATTTGGAGAGATGTAGATACTTATCTCTTCAGAAAGCACAGGACTCGTGATGAGAGAGGAGAGCAGCTTGACAAATTCCTCCTTTCTCTTTTATTTCTGTGTACCCCATGGCTCATCTATATTTTATACAAGGATCTATCATCAAGCTTTTTCCCAGCTCCTGCCTTCCTCTCCCTAACAAACAATCACTATTTCCAAAAAACTAACTGGGAGTATGGGAGGTAAGGGAGTCCCAACAGACATCAGGCTATTTCTGCATACAGAGAATCTCATCGGGTTCTTCAAAGCCAGGNCAAAGCTAGAATGAATGAATTACAATTCAGGAGATGGGCCAGAGAATGAACCCTTGGGATTTGTGGATTTATCTTTTTTTTTTTCTAAGATGATACTAATAGAGAAGTATGGCTATTTCTCTGAGGTGGCAACAGCTGGGAGCAGAACAAAAAAAACATTTATTTCAGTGATAAAGAACAGACAAAGAACCTTTATTTCAGTGATAAAGAACAGACAAAGAACCTTTATTTCATTGATAAAGAGAATTTTGAGATGCATTTCCCATGAGAAGAAATGAAAATTTCCTCATCTGGGAGCCAAGATGTCTTCAGTATTTCTACAGTATTTATCAGTGAGGTGTGTGAACAGGGAGAAAGCAAAGATTAAATTCAACTCTCAATCCTACACAGTAACACTTCTCAGTTTATAAATGTGAAATGAAGCTCTCATTGAAATCTGTGAAGGCCAATGGAAAATGCAGCCATGGGGCTGCTGAGAGCCCCAAACCTGCATTGAGACTACAATATGTTTGTAATATTTCATTTAGTCATCATGAGAGCACTGCAGTGTCTGGAACATTTTACTGTCAGCCATGAACAAGGACTTAGGAATGCACCTTCTCTTAGAATCAGATGAAATGTATGCTTAGAGTACAAGTATATAAAGCTAAATATGCAAAAAAGGGTTTAACCACAGGTTGTGTTTTGATANGTGTGGAAAATCCCAGTCTGACTGACTTGCTAGCAGAGTTTGAAGCAAGGAAACAGTAATGAGCCCCAGGTGTCATATCTGCAGCCTTTAGTGCCTCAAACCCCTCTCTGCAGGGTAAAATTCTGTAAAAAAAAATGGTAGAAGAGGTGGAACGTGATGAAGCATTTGTTGGTGTCCCGCTTTTGTCCCACTGTTCCTACTTTGCTTCTCAAGCTTCTGCTGTAGCAGCACCATCAGTGGTCTGCTGGTAAATGTGGACACCCTTAGGGTTTAGGGTTTAGAGGTTGATCCACTGCCCCTCAGGACACAGAGGGAAGGATTTTGCATTTGGTGGATTTGACCAAACATTTGCAGAAAAAGCAGAATGGCCCTGGGCTGTGTCAAGAATCCCAAAATCATAGAATGGTTTGGGTTGGCAGGGAGCTGAAGGACCAAGTTCCATCCATGGGCAGNGAAATCTGCTGGGCCTGGCTGTTGTCTCCAGCTTCAAACACATCCCTGGGTGCCCCCAGGCCAAGGTGCCAGAGTCCAGTGAGCTGCTGAGAGGAATGGCCAGGTTAGGTATTGTCTGATTAGGAACAGCAAATAATGCAACAACACATGCTGCCTCTTCCAAGCAGCAAGAAGAAGCAATTATTGAAAAGCCATGGCATTTAAGATAGGTCATGCAAAACAAAGTAGAAAAGACTCATTGGTCCAAGAAGGCAACACCTCTTTGAAAACATGTTTTCTGCAAAATATCATGAGACACTAACCCAGCTCAGTGGTCAACACCAGGTGTTTATCTGTGTTGTTCTTTCTTTCTTCTCTTGTTTGGATTCTGAGAAAAATCCCCAGCCTGGGAAAGGTCCNAGCTAGAGCTGAGAAAGCCAACAGCCTGGGAAAAATCCAGGTTGGATTTTTCCATGAGCCTGCAGCAGTGTCCACAAGGCGTGGACATGCAGGGTGTGGATGTCCACAAATCGTTTCAGATGCTCCAGGAATTCTGCCTGGCCATACTGTGTCTCCCACACAACAAAAGTCAAGAGAAGGATGATGTTTCTGCATCATCCACTGTAGATGTTTGGTTCTCTAAAGGTGTCCTGGCACGAGATCCCAATGAGCAGGCAGCATCCCACTGGAATAATGCAAACCTGCATGCCCAGGTGGCTGTATGTTAAACTGAAGGAACTGTGAATGTGCAATCTGACCTAATGACTCCTTTTCTCCCCTTGCAGAAGTTACTCCATCTCCCTCAGTCTACAGGCTGACCTCTAAAGATGACCAGAATCTGGAAATGTGCCTTATCACAGATTACTCCCCCGAAAAGCTCGCTCTTAACTCAGCTGAGCAGCACACATCTGCTGTTGTGGAGGTGGAAAGTGCAGAGAACAGCAAGGAATCCAGCTACCTGTCCACCTACTGGGCCAAGAGGGATGAGCTGCACTGTGGTGCCAGGCACGAGGGCTTTGGAGAGCTGGAGGGCGAGGACCCTGAGAGTGGTAATGACATTTCTGGGGCTGTGGGCAGGGTTGGAGGTGCTCTGGGTGCTGCTGGTGGGAGCAGGACCGGGCTGCACCTCCCTTGAGCCAGTAAAATTAATCAACAAACACCAGAGGTTTATGTCCAAAAAGGAGACAGAGGAGTCCTGTAACTTTATTCAAATAAAGGGAGAGGCCATGGGACATTCCTCTAGGATCTCTCCAATTTTTGGAGGATGCAGCCTCCTTTGTATCCCAATTTCCCAGCTGCATTTCCCTCTCTCTTTCCCCACTGCCTGAGGTACTTGAGAGGCACAGACTTCCCAGAACACCTGATACCTGAGATTCCCCTCTAATGTATAACCCTGTCTTTTAATTTTTAATTCTTATAAAATTCATAGTTTTTCCCCATTGCTTCTTTCAATATCCAGTTTCATTTACCAGCAAACCTACAGTCTGTTTGAAAAGGCAAATATCTTTTTCCATTCATCAATCAGTGGAATCTTTCCCATTGTTTCTTTTATCTCTCAATGCTGGTTTTATCCAGCAGCAGACCCACAGCTTGTTTGTAAAGACAAATCCCTCATTCCTCTCCCAGCCCTGCAGGCAGTGCTCCACTATGGTCCCACAAGACACAGGAATGTTTCCTCATTTCCTCTGTTTTCTCTCTCCTTCCTCCTTGGTGCAAACAGGATTAAGGGTCAGTAGACTGGTACAGTCATAGCAGAGAGATATTAAAAACACACTGTGTGGGGATAGAAATCTTGAAATTCTTTTGTCCAAAGGGACACTGAAGTTTAACTAGATCATATTTTATGCTTGCCCTGAAAAAGGGAGAAGAGAGTGTTTATGGGAGGGTTTGTTGGCCAGAAACTCTAATTCAGTCCCTCCAAGCAGAGATATCTTTATAGACCTCTGAAGAAGTGCATTTTTGTTATTAATCAAATTTATTGTTACTCTTTGCAGGTGCCAGTGCTGTCTGTGTCACAGGGCTGTCCCCACACTTCAGGACAGGTATGTAACACAGCATTTTAGGAGAAAACTCTGGCCTGACTAAAGCAAATGTCTTCCCAAGTTTCTACTGCTTTTCCCTGCTTGCAGATTTATTTTTGAAGCAGCAAAAAGTCAGACAGAAAATTTCCAAAAGGGCCCTCACAGGCTTTAAACATCAAGGCTGAATGTTGTGGTGTTAATGCACCTTCCTGACCCAAGCTGATAATTTAATGCAGTGCAGGCTGTGCCCAGAGCTCCTGCTCTGACTNACCAGAGTGACTCCAGCTGCTGCTGTGAGTCAGCACTGCCTCGGCTCAGCTTCACAGGAGCTGGGTTATTCTGGGTGCACAAACACCTAATGAAACCAGAGCTAAGCTGGTGGTTTCTGTGCTCAGGGCTCAGCACTGCTGGGTGCACCCAAGCTCTGCCTCAGCTCAGGGCAGTGCTGCAGTCCCAGCTTCTGCTGCTCTGCCTCTTCAAAGAGCAGAGCCTGAGCTGCCCTGCTCACACAGCAGCTGAGATCATGNAAATCTTTCCAAAACACACCGCAGGAAAACACTCATCAGTAAACAGGGCTGATTTCATCACCTTTCAGCTCTCTGAAAGGGTCTCACTGATGAGAAAAACGAGCTTCACTTTCCTGGTGACTTAAAAATGGTATAATAATAATAATAATAATAATAATAATAATAATAATAATAATAATAATAATAATAATAATAATAATAATAATAATGAAAAGAAAAGGAAAAGGAAAAGGAAAGAAAAGAAAAGAAAAGAAAAGAAAAGAAAAGAAAAGAAAAGAAAAGAAAAGAAAAGAAAAGAAAAGGACAATTAAGCAAAGGGTTAATGTGGCTGGGTGCTGGGCATTCAGCCAAGAGCACCCTAACTCAGAAAAGACTTGGTTAAATGCATCAACATGTTGTATATTCATAGACCTTTATGCATTATTCAAAATCAACCCCTCCCCCACCCCAATCTGTAAATCAAGTTGGTTTTTTTTTGTGGTGCCTTTCTATTGACTACTCCCTCATCAATAAATTCCTTCCCTAGAGTTCTGGTTATCTTCATCCAGACAGGATAATCCAAGAATGTGAAGAATTTACTGATTATCGTTTTTACCATTATCTGAGTTAGCTACATGAACAAAANCTTTTTACATCACCATGTTGTAGTCCCAGAAAAATATATTTATCACACTACTATTTCTAAGTTTTTTTAATAACAGAACTAAAAGAAACTATATTCATTTTTAATGAATTTTTATGAATTTTTTATTCATTTTATATTCATTCATAAGTTTTCCAACATTATACATATAGCATTCATTTTAATATTTGTGAAAAGCTGATAATATAATATGTACTTGTAACACTGATAAACACACAGTGAGTTTTTGCTGACAGTTCCTTCCTTCTCCAGGACAGATCAATGTATTTTTAAATACAAATGGTTTTGTAACTTCAGATTAATATAAAATTGAAATACACTTGTGTTCTATGATTAAAATCAAAATTGATTTCCCTCTGCCCATCTTCAAAAAAAATTCAGAGGAGGGCTGCCTGCAGCATCCTGGGTTCACAATGCACAGTATTTCAAACCAGTTAGGTGGCTGGCAGACTGGCATATTGGATAATTAAGTGATTATTGAATGGAAGAAATTGAAGTCTCTGCTCCCTGTCTCATTTCCTGTGCTCCCAGTTGACTCCATCACCCAGTGGAGCAGCTTTGTTAAACAGGTTCAGTCTGTGGAACATGAGGATGTCTCAGTGCTCTTGTGACCCTCATTTTCTGTTTTTTTTTTCCAGATGAACGCCTGAACACACTGTCTCTATCACAGCTGAGCTTCAAAATAGTTTTAATGAAAGCAGTACTTTTTAATGTGCTGATGACGATGCTTGTGTGGAAGAAGAAAAAGGTGAGTATGCTTGGGGGGGGTCAGAAAACATCTGTGAGAAAACATCTGGATTGGTTCTTCAGCCATGAATGCTTCTTCTCTCTGGAATTGCTGATTATGCAGTCTATCCACACTTCTTTTGTCTGCCAGCAGTAAAATCCCTCCATTCCTCTGGCCACACCATTTTCACCCACCCCTCAAGTGCTCTTCTTTGTCCATAAGAATTTTTTTTTCCTTTCAAGACATTTCTCCCTTCTATTTCTACATCCATCCCTTCCNTTGCCTGCATTCATCCATCAGATTTTTTCCCTCACCTGTCTCCAGCTGGGAAAGTTTGATGGTTATTGACTTTAATATAAATCCTATTATATTAAGTTTTGCCCAGTGTCTGTTTCTTCTCTTTCTCTTGCCTGGACACTTCAGCTCTACAATTGTGCAGCTGTGACTGTAACCCAAGTAATGATTTAACACACCTTTGTTTTTGTTACAGGACTGAAAGTGGTGCAGTCCTGAAGTACCAAATCCATCAGAGAGCATCGTGAGCAGGAGGGAGCACAGGGACANTCCTCGTGCAGGGGACATCATTGCTGCTCTTATAAACCACACCAGCTATTATATTCTAAATTGCTTTATTTGCATTGCTTTAAAACTACTCAAAAGGAAACATTTCCAGCATTCTGCCCTCCTGGGTCATTCACCATACAGAGCCTCTTCTGCATGAAGCAGACTTTGCTATAATCACACCCTGCCAATCATCACTGTTACTTGCATTAATGTGATGACTTCTGCCTGCAGCAATGCAGTTTGTTAAAAACTGCAAACTAAATATCACCTGAATGGGAATTTTTCCCATTCTGGTAGCTTTAGGGTATTCATGTCTCTTAAAAACCTTTTCAGGTGCAAATGAAAAACTTTGAAAAGCAAAGGGAGACTGACTCAGGATACACTGTCCTGACAGGCTTTGCTAGATCAAAGCAAAATATCCCTTTTTTTTCCCCTAAAGGATGAGCTGCAGGTCTCCCAGAAGTCCCAAATTCAGTGAAATTGTCACTTCAATATCACAGGGGAAAAAAATAATAATATTTTTTATTATTTTTTAAAAAGTCTATCTGACCATAAATCATCTTGATTTAAACCAGTTTAATATTTGGCTTTCTGTTTAGTAAAAATATAAACCACTTTTGTTCTTTTTGTTCACTTCTAACAACCTGATATCTCCCAAGTTCTTTTTGTGACAATTGCATGAAAATATACTGAAATATTTACCTGTCCATGGAACAGTGCTTGCCTGTGGCATCTGCATGCTGCTAATTCATTAACTGTACTGGCACCCACAAAATGTCTTGGCATTTCTTTANGCTGTTATCAAACAATTCTTACAAAAAATGAGAAACTTGTTTGTCTCTTGTGTTTGTGGTTTGAGGCATCTCCCTTTCAGCTGAGCTTTGGGAGGGAGGAGGGAAGGGGTTGGATCCACCATGGAGGGTGNGAACAAAGTCCTTCTGCAGGACATCTGTGCTGTGTCCTGTGAGGACAGAGGGGAGAGAGAGAATTCACAGAATTCACAGAATCACTGGGTTGGAAGAGACCTTTAAGATCATCANGTCCAATCCATGCCCTANCACCTCAACTAGACCATGGCACCAAGTGCCACATCCANTCTGTTTTTAAACACACCCAGGGATGGTGACTCTACCANCTCCCTGGGCAGATCATTCCAGTGCTTTATCACTCTTTCAGTGAAAAACTTTTTCCCAATATCCAACCTGTATCTCCCCTGGTGCAGTTTGAGACTGTGTCCTCTGGCTCTGTCAGTGCTGCCTGGAGAAAGAGACCAACCCCACCTGACCAAACCACCTTTCAGGGAGCTGTAAGAGTGANAAGGTCACCCCTGAGTCTCCTTTTCTCCAGGCTGAACACCCCCACAGCTCCTCACAGGGTTTGTGTTCCAGACCCTCACCAGCCTNGTTGCCTCCTCTGGANNNNCTCAAGCATCTCAATGTCCTTCCTAAACTGAGGGGCCAGAACTGGACACAGCACTCGAGGTGTGGCCTCACCAGTGCTGAGTGCAGGGGAGGGGGAGACCCTCAAAGCCAACAAAAAATGGCTTGGCCACAGTGAGGGGACTGGTCACAGCCCCAGGATCCTGGATTGCTGCTGCTGTGGGGCACACAGGGCCCTGAGGTGTCCCCAGTCCTGAGTGTCACAGCAGCACAGGGTGCCTGCTCTGCAGTGATGACACCAATGGACCCCCTTGGCCTCCAGGTTCTGTCTGGCCCTGGCAAGTCTGGAAGGGAAATGTTCTCCTTTTGTGACATCAATTTCTCCATCTTCTGATGCTCCAGTGAGGCTCTTCTGGGACTAACTAAAAACAGGCCAGACAAAATTAATGGAATAAGAAGCAGTTACATTTATTGAATATATTTATTTATGGAAGGGCCTTCAGGNTCATTTCAGGCAGACAAAGCCCCCCAGGGGCTACACCCAAAAATTGACTCCAGGGTCACAGGTTTGGTTTTCACACTTTTTAAAGTTTGGTCCATTTGCATATTGGGGCTTAATCTTCCAATTACAGCTCCAGTAATGAAGTNATTTACCCNCAGTTTGCTCCCCCCTCAACTCACTTTTGTTTCCATCTCTTGGGGCCTGAGACAGTGAGGTGTCCTTGATTCCCAGGCCTNGAGAGGAATTGTTGTGTCTGACAGAATGGGAAAGCAGCAGCTCACACTGTACATGGAGTTTTGGAGTTCTACACTAAAGAATTGCAGGATTGCACATCTATGAAAAATATAAAAGCCAAAATCCTAAGACATCACCAGAGGTTCCTCTATGGGGGAGAAGGAGAAGTGTGCTCTGACAGAAACACACTCTCCCTGCAAAGCTTGGACCTTGCCTGTACCTCCCACCAGTTCCCAAAGTGGCAGGAAAAGCCTCTCAGGACCACTGGGGGTGGTTCCCCCACCCAGCTGGGATCACAGCCTGCACAAGGAGCTGGTTTTGGAAAAGGTCATGGTTCAAACACTTTTAGCCAAAAGCTCTGGTGTCTCCTGTGGGAGGACCATGCCAGGGTCTGACCCCACACTGCTGAGAGCAGCAGGACAAAACCTCCCTGTCCTGCCTTGGTCCTGCACCCAGCACTGAGCTGGACCTGTCACAGGGTGACAGTCACTGACCCTCCTGACAAGGAACAACTTAAACTTCCCCTGTCTACTGCCCTGNTTGTTTTACAGTGCAGATGTTCAGGGATTTGTTCTCATCTCTCCCTGGACACAGCCATCATTCTCATCTCTCCCCAGCTGTTGGAAACCTGTGGCTCCTTCAGTGCTGGATTCCAGGCAGCTCTTGGAGCCTGCATTCCACTCCTGATGAAATCTGCCATGTCATGGCAGACAGCCTGAAGAAGCTGCCTAAATCATATAAGAACCATAAAGCAAGTCATAAGTCATTGCATTTCACAGATTTCCAGCTGGTTAACCTCATTCCAGAAACTTTCAGAGATGTGGAAGAAAACTTTCCATACTCATTTAGCTTTACCATCACTTTTAAAAATTAATAATCATCATAAATTTTTTATTCTGCAGTTCAAGCTCACTCCCAGATGAAAGGATAGAGTTAAGGATTGTGCTGCCTCTGTTTCCACATCTGAGTCTTTCCTCTTCCAGGTTAAACAGGGAGAGGATTTGCCAGGTGGGAGATGAGTTAAATGTTTTGACTAAAATGGCTCCTGGCATGTGACCTGCAAAGCACTGAATTTGCAAGGTCTCCTTCAAAGACACTCTCAGATACCAGGCTGCCAATCTCCCACCACCACAACGTGCCCCCCCCCCTTCCCTGCATTTTCTTGTTTATTTCGAGATGCAAAAACCACAGAGCAAAGCAAGGCAGGAAATAACAGAGCAGGACAGGAGGTGGAAAGGGGCTCGTGGCCCAGGTGGGGCAGGAAGAGGCCACAGCACAAGTTCCATGATGCCACAATCGAGATCTGGGTCACCACTGATGCTCATCTACCCCTCACCACAAAAACCACATCCTCTGGAAAGTGCAGCACTAAGGGGGTGGGGGGCACGTGGCAGGGAGGGGGAGAGCTGTGGAAAAGAACAGCAGACGTTAGACCACAAGGCAAAGTGGAATTGAGGTTAAGACATGCTCCCCTCCTCCCCTCACCACAGCCTGCACTTGGGGAGTTGTTGTGGGTGCAGCAGGAAGGATTGAGCTATGTATAGAGTGGGCAGGGAAAGGGGGGGAGGAAAGCATTATAAAGCATGGGGGGGAGAGCTCCTAGAATTGGGTCAGATTTCTGAATTTGCTGATTTGCTTCATCATTTTAACAGATTGAAAAATCCTTCCACTTGTCCTGACCTGGATGAGAAGGAAGGATGAAGGGGCAGACCAGGGNCCTCTAACACTGTCAGGGAAGGAGGTTTTGCATCCACTCCCCTATGTCACCTCCTGCCCTCCATGGGTAGGAGATGAATTTGTGTGTTTTCTCAGGGCTTTGTTGGAGAAAATGTCCTGCCCAACATTTGTCCCCTCTCNTCAAACATGGCCATGTGCACAAACCATCCTCTCTTATTTTCCTCCTCTTTGTGTGACCAGGGACCTGAGTGTGGACTTCACAAGGACCAGAGCTTGAAGGTGTCAGTGGATTTGTTGAAGCTTACTCCAGCAGAGAAGGACTTGGATTCATTGGAGGTTCACAGAATCCCAGAATAGTCTGGTTTGGCAGGGACATTAAACATCACCCAGTCCCATCCTCTGGCCATGGCAGGGACACCTTCCTCTGTCCCAGGTTGTTCCAAGCCCTGTCNAGCCTGACCTTGGGCACTTCCAGCAATCCAGGGNCAGCCACAGCTGCTCTGGGCACNNTGTGCCAGGGCCTCCCCACCCTCACAGGGAAGAATTTCTTGCCAATATCCCATCTAAACCTGCCCTCTGTTAGACTGAAACCATTCCACCTTGCCCTGTCACTACATCCTTTGTACATCCTCTGCAATTTTACTTTCCCTCATGGATTTTACTGCCCAGTTAATGTCAGCTGGAGGAACCACAAGCAGGTAAGAAGCAGGAAAAAGGGAAAAAAAAACTCCGCAGCAAAGCCTGGATCTCCAGGTGGCTCAGCCCTGTGCAGTTCTGAGCAGTGGCCAGGGGAGGGCTCAGGCTGAGCATCCTCCACCATGGATGTGCTGGTCCTGCTGCCAGGGCACAGCTCA
>OAMK01000117.1:113086-136465 GCA_900205225.1 Saxicola maurus maurus | reverse complement strand
GTCCATGGCAAAGCAGAGCTGGGTGCATCACTGCCCATCTGTATTGGGTCTGACCAAGGTGAAGTTCCCAGCCCTGACAGCGCTGTGCTTTGCACTGGCAGCTGGACAGATGTTGATAACAGAGCAGTGTTTTGGCTACTGCCCAGCAGTGCTGTGCCTATGACATTCCTTCCCCCATCAGATCCTGGTGGGGGACCCAGCCAGGCCANCTGACCCGAATTAACCCAAGGGATATTGCACACCATGTGAGATCAGCTCAGATGTATGAGCTGAGGGAGAGAGGAAGAAGGNGGGTAATTGTAAGTTCTCAGTATTTGCCTTCCAGAGGAACCATCACAAGCTGCAGCTCTGCTTCCCAGAAGTGTCTGAGCATTGCTGCTCATGTGTCAGGAAAATGAATCCACAAACACCAGAGGTTTATATCCAAAAAAGGAGACAGAGGAGTCCTTTTTGCTTTATTTGAATAAAAGGAGAGGCCATGGGGCATTCCCCTGGGATCTCTCAGATTTTTGGAGGATGCAGCCTCCTTTTTAACCCAATTTCCCAGCTGCATTTCCCTCTCTCTTTCCCCACTGCCTGAGGTACTTGAGAGGCACTTCCCAGAACACCTGATACCTGAGATTCACCTCTANTGTATAACCCTCCCTTTTAATTTTTAATTCTTATAGAATTCATGCTTTTTCCCCATTGCTTCTTTCATCTTTCAATATCCAATTTCATTTACCAGCAAACCTGAAGTAAGTTTGTAAAGGCAAATATCTTGTTCCATTCATCATGTGGAATCCATCCCATTGTTTCTTTTATCTCTTAGTGCTGGTTTTATCTACTAGCAAACCCACAGCTTGTTTGTAAAGACAAATCCATCATTCCTCTCACATGGGAAGTAGAAACTGACTTTTTTTTTTTCTCTTTAGCCCATACGTGTGCAGATTTTTGATTTCTTTCTTTCACTGTAATAAAACTGTCTCACTCTGTTGTCATTCTCCATCTTCTTCTCTCCCCTGTCCCAGTGGGGGTGATAGAGTGACTNAGTGGGCACTTCACACCCAGCCAGAGTCACCCCACTCCACCATCCCTGCATCCTGAGTCCCTGCCTGCCCTCCCAACGCTGCTGCAAACAGCTCCAGGAGTAGTAGTGCCCGAGCTGGCACGAGTTCTTTGTTCCTGACACAGACTCCATTGTCTAGGACAGTGAAAACCTCACTGACCTCTCACACCTCACAGCCCGTGTTAGGCAAGAGATTTGGGAGCTCCAGGTTTCAGACTGTTACAGCTTGAATTGTTGCAGCACATCTGAAATGTTTAAAAGGTGGCAAACAGNAGCCAGAATAGAATTCTGGGAGATTCTGAAGCCATCAGAGAAGCAAAGTTGCATCTCCTAAGTGCAGCACACAAACATCTCCATGCCAAGGAATCTCAAGGCTCTTGAGGTTTGGCTCCCCAGCGTTTCAGCTGCAGAGAAAACCAGACAAGCACGAAGCAGGATCAGTGTGAGGACAGCACCTCATGCATGACGGTTCNAGTGAGACCTGAACAGGCTCGATCAGTGGGCAAAGCACAAGGGCACNAGGTTCAAGGCCAAGTGCTGGTTCTGCACGGGGGTCACAGCAACTCCCTGCAGCTCCAGCTGGGGGAGGAGCGGCTCAAGAGCTGCTCAGCAGAAAGGGACTCGGCAGGGCTGGGTGCCAGCCGGCTCAGTGCGAGCCAACAGCGTGCCCAAGTGGCCAAGAGGGCCAACAGCGACCTGGCTTGTATCATGTGCAACCACCTGTACNCAGCACTGGTGACTGCTGCATTCAGCTCTGGACCCCTCACTTTAAAAGGACTTTGAGAGGCTGGAGTGTGCCCAGTGAAGAGCAACAAGGCTCACAAAAGCCTAGAAAATATTTCTCTTCTGAGAAATGGCTGAGGGAGAGCTGGGGTTGTTTAGTGTGGAGGTGGCTCAGAGGGGTCACATCACACCCCTCAAGGGCTGCAGTGAGGTGGGGTCGGTCCCTTGTGCTGTGCCTGCAGTGAGAGGAGCCAGGAACGGCCTTGAGCTGAGACAGGGGAGATCCAGGTTGGGTCAGGGTGGTCAGGCCTTGGAGGGGCCAACAACTCTTGGGAATTCAGGAGGTGTCAGGATCTGGTGCTGGGTGTGAGGTTTAATTACAGTGGCAGTGCTGGGTGGATGGTTGGGCTGGATGATCTTGAAGGTCTCTTCCAACCTTGATTCTGNGATTCTGAGAGGGGAGCTTCTCCCTGGCCCCAGAGCAGTTCCAGTGCCACTCTGAGGCCCTGACAGATGGGCAGGACCTGGGCAGTCCATCCCAAAATCCCTGTGCTCATCAGAGTGCAGGCACACTGACACCATGGCAGGGTGGCTGCTTATACACATCTAGATGTGCATCCCAAAATCCCTGTGCTCATCAGAGTGCAGGCACACTGACACCATGGCAGGGTGGCTGNATCTCCCCAGGCCTTTGTGAGCCCCTAAGCCCA
The DNA here is from genome assembly GCA_900205225.1 of Saxicola maurus maurus. NCBI lineage: Eukaryota > Metazoa > Chordata > Aves > Passeriformes > Muscicapidae > Saxicola > Saxicola maurus. The sequence continues at coordinate 133,984 of OAMK01000117.1, read as the reverse complement.
GCTGGGACATGCAGACATGGCCCAGCTGGCTGTGAAGGACGTGGGAGGGTCTGTGGGAACTGGGTACACCTGGNGATGTGCTGGAGGACACTTCCTTCCCTTTGTGGCCACTAACCACAGCCTCAGCTGAATTTTCCACAGCTTTGAAGCCCAGGGGCACATTGGCAACAGACTCTGGAAGATCAAAAGGCAGGAAAGAAGGAGATGAAAAGGGGGGATGACAACTGAGTTTCCATGATGACTTTTTTCCTGCTTCCCTCCAAAACTAGGGCACAGAAAAAAAAGTGCTGGGTAGAAATGAGAGAGGAAAAACCAGAAGTAATGCCTGAGAGGAAACCTGGAAGCAGGAAAAGTTCTGCATTTGTCACCAACATGGAAAAGGCTGCAGTGTCATAAAGGGTTTTATTGATGGAAAGTTACACAATGAGACTGCAGACCCCTCCACAGGACACACTGTAAGGGAAAAATCTTGAGTCCTGTGTCTCCTTCCTCCACCAAGGAAGAAGGTGAGAGTGTGCTGGGCACTTCCACGTGCCAGGCTTTGCCATCAGGAGCAGGTCAACACCTGCAAAGAGAGAAGGCAACATCAGCAAAGTTACTGCAGAGCAGAGGGGACAAAGCTCCCCCAAGCCCCAGTGTGGCCCCTTGCAACACCACTGCATGTCCCCAGTCCCCAACTGTCCCTGTCCCAGCTGCCTCATCTGCAAAGGAACTCCAGACTTGAACCCCAGCCATACCTCAGCCTCACAGAGCCCAGGACCTGGAGCTCCAAAAGCTTCTCCTGCAAAGAAGAATGGGGAATGTCTCTCATAAGAGAGGAATGTGGGTAGGTTGCTGTAGCAGTCTTAGTTACACTCTTTAGTTGTAAAAGCCAAAAAAGATATGCTCAGAACCAGACAGCCATAAATCCTCACTCTGTGCCAACACAGAGGACAACAGCTCAGCTGTGCTGGGCCAGGAGGAAGCTGGGAGCTCAGGGGACTCCTGGATTCCCTCTCCTTCCAGTTCTCCCCAGNAGCACTGCAGCCCTGTGGCTGCCCCTTTTGTGACCCCACAGATCAGTACCTGGCAGCCTCCCCAGAGCTCAGCCCACGAAATTGATGACCACGAGATGGAGGATGGTGTTGGCAAAGAGGAAATCGGCGAACGCCCGCTCGGGGGAAATGCCCTGGAACTCGCCCTTGTTCTGGGGGTTGATCTGGATCCGGAGGCAAACTGCAGAGCAGAGAGACCAAGAGCCACCAGTGAGCACAGGAGGCAGCTGTGGTGGGAAGCACAGCCTTGCTGGGGCAGCCCAGCCCAGGATGGGGCACTGCTCCACCTGGGACAGGTTACTCCACAGTTAGCACAGAGCAGGACACTGTCAGGGGATTTGGATGGGGCTGTCATGGAGCCAGTGCTCCCACAGCACCACACACACCACGGGATGCCCAGAGTGCTGAGAAGACTCAGGACTCCTCATCAACCCTGCTCAGAGCAGGACTGCACTCACACTGGTGTGGATATTCCTGTGTTCTCCACTGGGTGTGTTAGAAACACAGAATGATTTGGGTTGGAAGGCACCTTAGAGATCATCTCATTGCCATGCCAGGGACACCTTCCACTATCCCAGATTGCCCCAAGCCTCATCCAGCCTGGCCATGGGCACTTCCAGGAACTGGGGCAGCCACAGCTGCTCTGGGCAACCTGAGCCAGGGCCTCCCACCCTCACAGGGAGGAACTCCTTCCCAATATCCCATCCAACCCTGCCCTGTGACAGTGGGAAGCCATTCCCTGTGTCCTGTCACTCCAAAGTCCCTCTCCAGCTCTCCTGGTGCCCTTTAGGCCCTGGAAGAGGCTTTCANGTCTCATTGCAACCTCCTCCCCCCCGAACACCCCCAGCTCTGCCCTGTGCAGGGNAGGGCTGCAAACAGGGCGGGTTTGGGGTGTTTATTCTGGGGAGCAGCACCGTGCAGTGTGACTGCCGGGGGGACATGGACGAGCAGCTCCTGCCCCTCGGCAGCAGAACGGGGAGCTCGGGCAAGGCCGGGGGTGCTGAGGGGGCCGCGGCTCCCCGGATCCTCTGACCCGCTCATCCCTAAGGGCCCCGCCGTGCCCGCGGCTCCGGGGGGGCTCAGGGCAACCCCGAGGCCGTGAGGGGATGGCGGGGCCGGCACTGACCGCCCAGGATGAAGCTGCCGACGGCGGAGATGAAGCCGCTGAGGAAGGAGTTGAAGGGGAAGGTGCCGACGCCGAGGCAGTAGCCGAACTGCAGCGCGCCGGTGAGCAGCACGTAGAGCAGGAAGGCGTCCAGCGCCTTGAGGCGGCCGGCGGTGCCGCCGCCGTACTCGGACAGGAAGCGCCGCGCCACCGCCCGCACCGAGCCCGCCATGGCCGCGCCCGCACCGCGCGTGCGCGCAGCGACGTGGCGGTAAGCGATAGGGGAAACCGCGCTGTCTGACTGCGCATGCGCAGAGGGCTCGGTGCGGTTTCCCCCCCTCTGTTTCCATGAGCCAATAAGAACGCAGATCCAGCTGTTGCTGGGCAGATTAGAGAAGCTTTGCTTCCGAGGGCCAATCAGAGCTCGGCGCTGCTGCTGGGGGCGGGGCCGTGACTGAGGCGGCTCGGCCCGGGGACTGTCCGGGGGTTGTGGCTGNGGGACAGTCCGGCGTTCCTGGCCGAAGGAGTGTCCGGGATCTACCCCAGGGATGGTGGGGAACACACCTGCCTCGCCCTACTTGTACCCNGGGAAAGGGAAACCACTGNTTTCCTTTTTTTGNTTTTTTTTTGTCCCTCAGAAACACTCTTGGTACTGAGCCTGAACTGAGCAAAACAACTGAAACTAAAACAACGCTGCTGCTTTTCGCTTGCTGAAGGGAGGAACAACTTTTTTAAAAACCAAAGCAGAACTTTTCTCTATACGCTTTCCTATCTCTCCCTGTCTCACTGTGGGCAGTGATGCTGCCACACAAGATTTGCAATGAAGGAAAATTTCCATCCTAGAATCACGGGCTGGTTTGGCTTGGCAGGGATGTTGCCCTCACCTGCAGCAGGCTTGTGGTGCTTTGTAAAGATTTTGTGAAATTTTTACACCTGGGCNGTAACCCAGGTGCTAGTAGAGCCTTTGGGGTGTATGTAAATATACACATGTAAAGTTTATTGTAGAGCAGTGTGCTTGCACACAAAAACAGGAATGTGGCCATTTTGGTTGTCATTTATAGTAATATGACTGTGTACAGCCATAAAGATATCACTTAAGAAAATGTGTAAGAAGGGAAAGGGTAAGGGAAGAAAGATCTCACCACTCACAAAACATGAGGCAAAGAATCAAAGGCTGTGATCAGATTAGGTTGTAACAACAGGTGGATTATAAAAGGATAAATGTAAACAATCAGTGCAGTAAAGAACTCTCCAATCCTGCTACTGCTTCATCTTCCCATGGCCACATATCATTTTTATAGAATACCTGTAAGAAAACTAGGCCCTTCTTGGAGCAGTTTTAAAAAGAAGGAACTGTCCATTTGTCCAAATCATTTTCTTGTCTGGNATACTGCCACTAGAGCAGTGATAATGGAGACATCTGAAACGTGTTTTCCCAAAAAAAACCAAGCCTAAAGCTTGCTGGAGCTCCTTTATACTCCCCAGTATCTTTACTTGCTCTGGGNTGGTCAGGATTTCAGAGGGAGCACCCTGATCCTCCTTTCCACCATATCCCCAGGAATTTAATCTTGGAGGAAGGAAGTTGTACTGATGCCTTGAAGTGGCTCCCTAGAACAGGGGCTAGGCAAGGTTAAGAGAATAAAAGCAGCTATTTATTAAAGGCCTTCAATAGACACACCTTGGGCAGTCAGAAGCCTCCCAGAGGCCACACCCAAGAGGGATGAAGGTCACGAGTTTTTCAGACAATTTTAAATTTGGTCCATTTACATATCAGGAGTTAATCCTCCCATTACAGTTTCAGGTAATGAAGTCATATTCCCCCAGTTTGCTCCCCCACAACTCACTTTTGTTTATAGTTTTCAAGGCTGTATTGTGTTCTTGGATCCCAGGTCAAGAGGGATTGTCTAGTCTGACCAAGAAGACAGTAACTCATGCTCTCTATGGAGTTTAGAGTTACACAAATGCAGTACAAGGTTTGAGAAATATAAAATATAAAGTCCTAAGGCAATGTGCAGCAAAAAAATACAGCAGCACAGGCTTCATCTAGAAAGCAGAAGAAGCNATTTATTGCAGAAATAGACACATTTTTATAGACTGGTTTGCAGAACCAAGGATAGAATNAAGTTCATTGGTCCAAGGAAGGCAATACTTCCTGCAAATGTGCTTTTANCAAAACATCATGTTCTTCACCTACTTACTCTGTCTACAACACCAGGTGCTAGACTTTGTTATTAATTCTTTCCTTTCTGTTTTCNTTTGAGTAGCTTGGGAAANCTCAGACTGCTGTTTTCCCTGACTCTCACCAGCATNCACAAGGCATCAGCACCTTCTCTGTGGGAAATGAAAGTCCCAGACTCTCCAAGTGGGTGAGTGGTGAGTGTCACCACCGTGGTGACATCAGAGCTGCCAATCAATGCATGATCAATACGTGGATATTCCTCAGTCCCCTCTCCAGGGATCTGTGACAGCTCCTGTGCAGTGCCTGACAGGCCAGGCTCTCAGTAAAGAAACACTGATTCCCCTCCTGGGCAAAAGCAAAACGGTCCCAGTCTGCCTCCTGCTGTTGGAAAATGATACAAGATTTTAAATTTTTTATACCTTTAGTCAGTCTTATTCACCTTTGTCTCAGGGAAAAGGAATTGAAGTTTCTTTTCAAAGGTCTGTTTCATCCCTCAAGGCATGATTAATTTAACATCTCAGCAGGCNGGGAGCAGCACAGAAGATAAACAAAAGATAATAACCATTAATGAACATCAATTCCAAACATCACCCCTGGCATGGTCAGAGACACCTGGTCTGGAAAAAGATGAGAGAATCAAATTAATTGGTAAATTGATTAAATTCAGAGAACTTAATTGATATCAGAGGCCAAAAGATCTGCAACCAATAGGAAACCAAATACTAAGAACTGTGTGAAACCAANGAACACTGAACCAAGGAATTTCNATGGNTTTTGAGTGTGTAAGTATCTGGAAAATCTAGTAAAGAGTGATGTGTGATGGAAGAATTTTCTCTACACACCTGGGCAATGTGTGGATGAAATTATTTCTGTTGCACATCCTGGCCAGAACAAAGTAATGCCTTCATTCTCTANCACTAAATGTGTTGTTGGAGGGTTTTTGCTTTTCCCACAGTTTCAGTGACACTGCAAGGGAACCATCAAAACCAATACCAATTGGTGATTGGTATTGATACCAATACCACACAGATCTGATGTGTGGGAATCAGTTTGGCTGTGTGAGGTACAGCAGCTGTTCAGGGTAGGGTCAGGTCTGGGGATACTGCTCCCTGTTGGGTTTACAGGACAGAATTGTACACCTGCCCCTTTTCCTGCTCCTGCAGTTACTGCAGCAATTCCTTCCCACATTCCCAAGGGCTGTGGGTTGGGTTTCACATTTGTTATTTTGAAAGGAAGCAGACTTAGAGTAGAGAGAGGGAGAAAAAAGACCCAACCCATCCCCTGCCTCTGGCATCTGTGCAGACATGACTTGAACAGATCCAGCCCCAGGGTTTGCTGGCAGTGGCNTCACAATCATGGCAATTTCTGTGGCAGTCTCATTCCCCAGTAACCAGGATTTTACCCAGGTTGAGCACTGGGGTTGAGATTTACCAAAAACNTATTATCTGTACCTTTTCCTTGTCTGGCCTAGTGCTACAATGAGTGGCAACTTCAGTTTGAAGTGCTGACATTTGTGCTCTGGTACCACAAAAATAGCCAAGGATTGAAAGGGGCCTGAGGGAAATGAGTGAGGTTATCACCTCTCTGGCTCTTTTCTGTGAGCCTTCACACCTGCCACTCCTCAGCTCACTTGCTGAGAGCAGTAGAGTCCAATTTCCCAACTCAGAACAGGTTAAACTGGTTAGTTCAATTTCTAGAGGGGTTGGGGAGATGACAGTGACTCCTGAGGTCCTTTGATCTTATCCCAGTTCCTTGTGGAGCCTTTCAGATTAGTGGTGGGTAATTTGTCCATTATTTCTCAAGGCCTTTTGTAACACCCTCCACCCACAAACTGTACCTCATTCTCCCACAAGGTGACACATTTTGTCAGCAGTTACATGGTGAGGGAGGTTTTAGGACCTGTCCTACCCTCCTAATGTCTGTTTTTGGTTTAGGACACCTGTACCAGAGATCCCCAATAGCTGACCAGTAGTTACTAATTCTTGAGGTTATTCCTGGAGGTGCACCCCTTCTAAGGATTGCCATAATGTGCTTTTTCAATTGTTTAACATGGATTTGTAGTGTATCAGGAAGGTCTTGGGACAAAGAGAAAAATTCTCAGTGGATTCACCTCAATTTTATATGGGAATGTCATTATGGGTCTGTTATAAGTACATATCTTATTATTGGCTTTTCACAAATATTAAAATATATGCTATATTTATGATGTTGGAAAACTTTGCTGAATGAATAGTTTCTTTTAGTTCTGCTATTAACAAAACTTAGAAATAGCAGTGTGATAAATATATTTTTCTTGGACTATAACTTGGTGATGTGAAAAGCTTTTGTTCATGTAACTGACTCAGAGAATGGTAAAAAAGATAATCAGGAAATTCTTCACATTTTTGGATTATCTCACACCTGAACACCAGGGAAGGAAATTCTGAATCTCCGTGTGTGTGACAAGATGGAGCCACAAGGAGAAATTTTAAAATGTTGATTTACAGGTTGAGGAGGATGATTTTGAGTAATGCATGAAGGTCTGTGAATATGCAGCATGTTGATGCATTTAAAGAAGTGTTTTCTGAGCTAGGGTGTGCTCTTGGCTGAATGCAAAGCACCCAGCCATTATAACCTTTTGCTTTATTGTTTGTCTCTTATTGTCTTTTATTAAACCTTTTAAGATTTACCAGGAAAGTGAACCTCGATTTTCACACTAGTAGGAGATATGGGGGGAACACTGGACCCTGTGGGCATGATGTGAGCTGGGAAGTTGTGTATTGGTGCCAGCCCCTTCAAAGCCTGAGGTAAGAGCAGTGCTCATGAGAGCACAGCCCTTCCAGAATTCACAGTGTCAGAATTCCTTACACTGGTGGCTGCTGGAGATCTGGGATGTGACATCTCACTCTCAGTGAGTCACAGCACCAGCAGCAGATATAACTGCCAGAAGTCAAAAATTCCTAGAATGTGTGAGTTATGTATTGAAGCTCCTCAGCTCTTCTCTCTTATCTCTTTTACAGTGTATGAATAAAGAGTTAAGATTTCTAGGATCTGATCACACCTGATTAGCTTGCACCATAACAGTTTTTTCACACTTTTTGTGCATTGAGCGTTGTTGTGGTTTGACATTGGCTAAACGCCAGGCACCACAAAAAGCTCTTCACTCATTTTCTTTTGCTATATTTGGCCAGAGGAGGGGGAAAGAACAACTAAAGGGGCTCATGAGTTGAGGTAAGAATTGGGAATAAACCCTTTAGGGGCAAAACAGGCTCAAAACTTTAAAAGTATAAAGAAAAAATTATTAGCATNATTAAAAGAGGATAATGAGCACTAAAATAAACCTTTAGAACACCTTCCCTCCCCTGCCCCAGCCCTTCTTTCCTTCCCACCAACAGTGCAGGGAGACAAAACATGGGGGGTTTGTCAGTTGTCACTTCTAAAAATCTGTTTTCAGTTCACTTAGGGAGAGGAGTTTCTTTGGTTATGTCGTGGGGATGTTCCCACGGGAGACACTTGTCTGTGAACTCCTCCACCGTGGCTCTGCCTTTCACAAGAGCAGTCCTGATGTAGAGGGCATGCACCTGAGAAAAATTAAGCTCAGAAATTGTGCAAGTCAAAACACAATTGCATCTCTATGTTGCATACATTTGTTAGATGATGATAAGGCAAAGGGGTAGAAGAGAGTGAGAGCAGCACACCCTGAGCTCAAATGAACCATGGCAGACAGGATGGTAAATGAGCTGAGTGAGATGAGCCCTGGATTAACAACTGGCAGAATGACAGGTGAACCTGCTGGAAATACATATCACATATCATCATGGACTTCCCACCCCTTTATTACCAAACATCATATGCTATTGGTTTATTACTAGCTCTGGAAACATCAGCAAACTAGAGGAAAACATGTTATAAAGAGATGGGCTTGGTGTCAGTCCCTGTCTTTCTACCTATTCTAAATGGTTACTGGTAATTTTGTTTATTTGTTCTTGTTGTGCAGTGAAGGAATCAAACCCTTTGAATTGCTTCTCTCAGGAAGAGGGAAAATATTAAGTGTCAAATGTGGAATTTTGATTCTGCAGAACTGAGCTTTTCAATAATCACTGTCCTTTCCTCCTCCAACTACAAATTAGCTGATTGAGATGAGTGAGTCCCAATTTAAGTAAGGATCTGGGGTACTCCTTCTCACTGACTTAGAAATTAATTTGTCTTACAAGTTCTTACGAGGATGTGCTTCCTCCTCATTTTGGGTCTCTGCTTTAAGAATCCACTCTGGTCACTTCACTTCTAATAGTGAAGAGAGAACAACAATAGTACCAAAGGGTAGTTTAATACTCTACTCACCATCCCTGGAATGTTCAAAAACTGAGTGGATGAGGCACTTTGTAATGTGCTTTAGAGGGCATGGTGGTGTTTGTTTGAAGGTTGGACTTGATTTTGGGGGTGTTTTCCAACCTTACCGATGGTGTGATTCCTGTCTGACACTGGTGCTTTGAGCTCAGCCTCTGGCAGTACCCTCAGCAGCTGGGGACTAGCTGTGCTCCCTCATCCTGCCCATGGCACTGATAATCCCAGCTGCAGGCTGTGGAGCAGCTCTGGACAGCTCTGTGCCTCCTGGGGGGACGTGCTGAGCACCAGCACTGCCCCTGGGACACTGAAGGGTCACTGCACACCGGGCTGCACCCACAGCTCTACTGGCCAGGCACCAAATTCTTGTTGCTTGGCACTTGTGAGGCTGTATTGGGACAACTGTGCACAGTACAAAACACCATTATTAGAATGGTGTGAGTCCTGTGGAGGACACGTGAGTTTATCAGAGAGCTGGGGCACACCACACCTGGGGAGAAACAGAGGAAAGACAAAGTCGAGAGGAGGGATCTGCCTGAACTGCCCACTGAGGGGGANTCAGAGACAAGTTAGAGCTCTCAGAACAAGAGGTGTAGGTCATGGCTTAAAGTAAATCCTTTCTGCACAAAAGGAAATAAATATTCCTAATGAAAACACGAGGGAAGTTGTGGCACTGCAGGGAAGTTGATACATCCCTGTGTTTGTACTGAGAGAAGGTCATGAGCAGCCTTGTCCAGCTTTGCTTTTAGCAGGATTGGACCTCCAGAGGTCCTNCCCAATCTCATTTTCTCTGTAGTTTGATTAGACTCCTGTTGTTCTTTCCCTCAAGGTGCTTTTTCAGATTTTGACACCTAATTGGTCCCTGAGGTTTGGCACAGTAAGGAAACACAAGGCTGTAATACACTGCCACTGTTATATAAAGGAGTTGAAGAGAGAGGAAATTTTACTGCCAAAAATCAATCGTTAAACTAAGTTGTGGAGAAACAGAATCAGGCTCAGAATACTTTTTGTTGCATCCTGGATTATTGTGGATATACTGGTAACTACTTGGAGCATTTCTTAGAGTTTGGGTGTAGTTTTCTGAAGAATAGGGAAAGCTTAAAGGGGCATTGACTTGAAAAACTGAACTTTTAGTCTTCAAACTAAAGTAAAAGCCTTTAGCTGTTACTAAGGGAGTTTCTTGGTTTNGAGAACTCTCAACTTCCAGATAATATATGTCCATCTGTGGTATTGAAAAATATATCCTGTATTTCATATGGTTTGTGAGAGGGGAGTTGTTTTGTATTGGTGTTTTTTGAGAACCAACCATAAGATAATGGCAATAAACTCCTGTGTTTTGCTGTGAAAAGGGCACTAAGGGGAAAGATTTGATGGGAATAGTGCATTAAGAAGGGTTCTAGCATCCAAACTTATAGTTATCTCTTTGTTGAGCATTTGAAGAGGAAAATTTGAGTGTCTGGTTTGATAAGGGTTATCAGCAAAATAAGATGGGTTTGCTTTTCCTGGNAATTCACTGTGTTGGTGTTTACTTCAGTCATTCAGAAATAACTGAAATGAGTCTGAAATTAATCTAAAACCAGATTAAAATATCCAGATAACATAGTCAAAACCTGGGAAACATGATTGCAAAACAAGATAGGTTTCTTTTTAGGGCTGGTGTGTGGGAGGAAGAGGAGGGAGGATGCAGTTGAAAAACCACAGATAAGACCTGCCAAGAAAAGACTGAAAGGCATCTGAAGNGCAGAGTTTTCATGTTTCACTTCACAAGATCATGGCAGGGTGGTGGAGTGCAGCAGTGCCACAGACAGGACAGAGCACAGTCTGAGCTTGGGGTGGGGGCTGCAGGAGGGAGGGGTGCTTGGACAGGGGGGCTCTGAAGAGCAAAAAATGTCCATCAGCAGCAGAGTTGAGCTGTAGAGCTGAGGGTAAAGAAACTGAGAATTTCCTCACAGTTTTTCCCATTCCCTCTCTCACTCTGGTGCTTGCTGTAGCATCCAGCCACTGCTCTGTGCATTTTGCCTTCTCTCAGTGTCTGAGTGTCTCTCAGACAGCCTTAACTTTGCAGCATTGCTGTCCTCCTGTCTGGCCTCTTCTCTGAAGAGTTTCTAGCTCTCTCTCTTTCCCTGTCTCCTTTTAACTGCAGTAACTTTCTCTTTTGCAGTATTAATGTGTCCTTGAACCAGTCTAACCTGCTTCAGGGTCAGTCTGTAGTGTGATTGCATTCCTCTGTGATAATTCCTCTGTGATAAGTCTCTGGACCTGTCTCTTATACACATCTAGATGTGTATAAGAGACAGCACTGTGGCTGCTCCAATCTTTTACAAGAGGTTTGTTGCTAGTGTTTCCCAGTAATGTTAGTACAGCTAAACTGACACATGTTCAGTTGTTTTCCAACAGTTCCCAAAACTGTTTCTTTCTTTTCCTGCCAGAAATTATGTCTCAATGAACCACACAACTGTAGTGGAATTTGTCCTCTTGGGACTGGCCAACAGCCGCCACCTGGAGATCACCTTCTTTCTGTTTCTTGGCATTGCCTATGTCTTGATCCTGCTTGGAAACGTTTCTGTTATCAGCATCACGCTTATGAATAACTTCCTTCAGACCCCCATGTACTACTTCCTCAGGAATTTTGCCCTTTTGGAAATCACCTTCACCTCCACATTCCTCCCCAGCACCCTGTACAGCCTGCTGACAGAGAGGAAGACNATTTCCCTGCCTGGTTGTTTCCTTCAGATGCTGTTTTTCTACTGCCTGGGGACCTGCACGCTTTTCCACATGGCAGTGATGTCCCTGGACCGCTATGTTGCCATCTGCCACCCTTTGCATTACACAACTATCATGAGCAGCAGATTCTGCCTGCAGCTCATCCTGAGCTGCTGGGCACTGAGTGTTTTCTTGATGTTTCCTCCCACCATTNTGACCGTGCAGTTGCCATTCTGTGGTCCCAATGTCATGAATCACTTTTACTGTGATGCTTCCCTGTTGTTGCAGCTGTCCTGCACAGACACAGGCTTCATCGAAGAGCTGATGTTCATCATCCTCATCATCATCCTCCCCGGCACCCTGGCAGTAACTGCTGTTTCTTATGGCTGCATTATTGTCACTGTCTTGCATATACCATCATCTGCAGGTAGAAGGAAGGCATTTTCCACCTGCTCAGCTCACCTGATCGTGGTGACAGTGTTTTACAGCACCTGCATTTACAGGTACATCCGCCCAGCACAGCGAGGTGGGCAGGACTCTGACAAAATTCTTTCTTTATTCTTCTCTGTGCTGACTCAGACACTTAACCCGTACATCTATTCTCTCAGGAACAGGCAAGTCAAGCAAGCTTTAAAGGAGAGAATTCTGAAGTTTTCTGGCTCNCTGAGGCAGATGTGAACGGTGGAGTAGCTCATCCAAGTATCTGAATTGTTTCCCAGGTGCAACAATTGTGAAATAAAGATGCTGATTTCAAATGGTTTATGCTTTCTAGATGTTATATAACTCCATCTGTTGGCAACAAAAATATGCCATCATAGAAAGGATTTTCTAGTCTTCTGTTAGNAGCATCAGCATTTCCCCCCTTCACTGGAATGGGTTAGCCTTAGTGAATAACCAAACTCCCATTCACACCTTCCACCACACAGTGGGACAGAGCAGAGGCAGAAAAGAGGAAAAACAGAAACAAAACCTCTTGTAGACTGAGATAAAGACAGAGAGATGGTTTGCCAATTTCTACCAGGAGTGAAACATACTGGATTTGGGGAAAACCAATGTAATTTATCACCAACTAAAACAGTTTGTGAGAATAGATTGTGAGAAACAAAATNAAATACTAAACACCTGTAGTTTCCCCTTTTCTGGGTTCCTTCTGGGCTCTTTCCTCCCACACTTTTCCTCTGCTCTAGTGTGGGCTCTTCACAGGAGAACACATTGAGCTACCATGCTACAAAGGAAGNACAGAAATACCATTCTTATTAATATTTGCATTTTTAGAACTTCAGCTTCCANAAAGCTGTGTTTACAGTCACTACTGATGCCTGAGAGGAGATGGCTGGAACAGAGGCTGGACAGAGTTAAAGGAATAAAGCAGNGATTTATTAAAAGGCTTNCAAAGGATTNATCTTGGGCAGTGCAAGAGCCTGGCCAGGGCTACACCCAAGATGGACCCGGGTCACGAGTTTTCANCCTTTTACAAGTTTTGGTCCATTCACATATTGGGGTTAATTCTCCAATTCCAGCTCCAGGTTCTGCAGTCCNATCCTCCCCAATTGCTCTCCTCAATTCNCTGCTGTTTGCACTTTTTGGGCCTGAAGCTGCAGCAGTGTCCTTGGTTCTGGAGCTGGAAAAGGATTGTTTNGTGTAACTGAACTGTGNGGAGAANTTGCTGACACTATATGAAGTTCAGAGTCACACACTTTTCCCAAGGCTTTAGGTCAAACCTTGTATCNATCTCTGTCTCTGAGCCTGTATGAACAAGGTCCTGAGAGCTCTCTGTACTTGCAGTTCCCACAACACATGAAGGCAGTACAGAATCTAAAAAATATGAAAGCTAAAACTTAAGGCATCACTACCATACACACTAAACCCATCAACAAAATTCCTTGTCTTACCTCTAACTCAGTAGAGGATAATCCTGGATCCCAAGTACAATTCATGGACCATTTAGTTTCAGTCTTATCTGTAAAGGCATTTCCAGGTTTGGGGCTGGCTTTAGCTGTATATAGTGAATCCAGGAATCTCCACCAGTAATTTTTACAGCTGTGNTGATAGTCAGGAGAACTTGGAATGGTCCTTTCCACTTTTGCTTGATTGGTTCTTTGCTTTAGCTCTGGACATATCCCCAATGTCCTGGACAGTAAGAGTGTGACTGAACATCCAAGGTCACTGATGATGCTAAAACAATAAGTCTATGCAAGGATGAGGGTGGTTTTTCCCAAAGTTTCCCATACTCCCTCAAATTGTGATTCCTTAGTGTGTGTTTTTCCCTGGGTATAATTACAGCCTATCCTTGTAATCCTAAATGGAGGATTTCACATGGAATTACCTTCTTCTTGGAGCTTGGCTGAATTCTAGTTCTCAGCAATGCCAGGGGAAGAGCCTGTGACCACTTAAATGATGCTTCCTGTCCAGTTTGGCCAGTGGTCTTGTTNAACCTCATGGCATTGGTCCTTTGGCTACTGACTGTTCCCACTGACTGTGGCTCAGTGTGTCCTGGTGTGAGTGTCTGCACAGAGGCTGCCTGTGTGTGCAAAAATACTTGATGTAACAAATAACAAACCANGTCCCTGCAAGATCACTTTTTCTTAAACAAATAATAGACAACAGACTGTCAATCCCTAAAAAAAAACCCCAAAACACCAAAACCTACAAAAATAATAATAAGAGACAGAAGAGGGAAAGGGAAAGAAGAGTAATGTATAATTATAACTAACATTGCATTGAAATAAAAAAAAAAAAACAAATTAAAAAAAAGAAATAAAAACATCTATTCTCATTCTTTCCTTCAGTACCTGTTGTATTTTCTAGTTTGTTCTAGCTTTAATCCCAGCTGGCAGCTAAGCACCACACAGTCACTTACTCCCTCCCCCAGGGTGGGGTGGGAGCAGAATTGGAAAAAGGTGAAACAGAGCTTGAGATAAGAATAGTTTAATAATTGAAATAAAGTGAGATATAATACTAATAATAACAATGATAANAATTCAACAGAGAGGGAGGCATAAAACCCAAAGGAATCAAGGGGTGCACAGCACAATTGTTGTCCTGACCAATGCCCACCCTATCCCTGAGCAGTGACCAGTGCCTCCCAGTTTATGTACTGGGAATACTGTTCTGTGCTGGGGAGGATCCCTTTNGCCAGTTCAGGTCAGCTGTCCTGGCCCTGCTCCCTCCCAGCTTCTTGTTCCCCTGCTCCCTGGCAGAGCCTGGCAAACTGAAAATTGATTTACAGTGAACACTAAACCATCCATGTGTTATCAATATTATTCTTATACTAAATCCAAAACACTGTTCCAGCTACTAGGAAGAAAATTATCTCTGTGCCAGCTGAAACCAGGGCAATACAGCATTCAGTGATGAAATGGTCACTCACTCAAGAATTCCTCTCTTTTCTTTCTTCCTTAGATTGAAGATTTCTAAATCATAGCTTGTGTCTGTTGGCCAGAATATCAAAACTCTCTGACCCTGCAGGTTTCAAAAAAATATTGCCAAGGGAGGTAAGTCATACCATTCTTTATTTTCCTCAGTGTTTTTCTGGATATTTCAGATTTTTATAAAATTCGGTACCCAGAAACATTCATCAAATCTTAACAATTCTTAGAAAATGTGTATTAGAGTTTTCCACTAGTTGTATTGGTCTGGTGTGGTTGCAATACATCATTGTCAAAACATCCTGCTGCAATTCTGTGTGATGCTTTCCATACCCAAGGAAATTATTTTGTTATGTAATTTGGATAAGGCAAAATGAAAAATACTCAATTATTTCTCTCACAAATTATTGTCTGAAGAATGTTCAAGAACTGCTTAAAAAGAAAATAAACAGTACAACCAGGCAATGGTAACAGTGTCTTCTTTTTTCTGTAATCTCCCAGTGATGATGGATCAATGATTAAATATAGTTCTTGATGCTCTACAGGCTGTGATGCATTTCATCTTGACTTGATACATGGCAAATGGGGAATATGGAAATAAAACAGTCAATGCAGCATTTCTGATCCTGGAATTTGGGAATATCCCAGAAATGCAATCTTTTCTCTTCGTCCTTTCCTTGTTTTTCCACCTGCTTTTCCCATCTCACTGTTACTACTCTTTTTTATGGAAGCTTAATAGGTGTCCTACCAAAAATCAGGACTCTCAAAGCACTGGATAAAGTCTTCTCAATTTTTTACACTGTTGTGTTACTCCACTGCTCATCTACAGTCTGAGAAATACAGAAGTGAAGTATACTCTGAGCAAAGGGTCAAGAAATGTAAATATTTCTTAAAGGTTACAGAACTGTAACCATGTAATNATTTTTCCCCTAGAAGACAATGAAAGAAAATAATGTATTTGAGGAAAGCTTCTTATTACATTTTTAGTCCTCAGAGCCTGTGACATTTACCCTTCACTTTTTACTATCAAATTGGCTAATGTGAGTGACTTTAACTGCCCAAGTGAGGGTAAGGCACTTTTCTGTGGAAGAGGGCTCTCTCTCTGTGAATTGCACTGGTTGCCTGGGTGTCTAGTTCAGATTTCATCTAAGCAGTGATTCCCCAAATCAGCTGATTGCATCCCACTCCTCTGAACAGTTCCCCATTTCACTTTATCAGAGTTGGAAAGGACAGCTGAATCTTAGATTAATAATTTAGATTTAAGTAATAATTTTTTAGACCGCTGAAGATAGGTNTAAAGATGAATNAATCAAATTCAGAGGGAACAATCCNATTTCTCNTTTAGAGTAACTATACCAACATGACTGTAATTGTCTCAGTGGATGTGCATGCTACACAGCTGCAATGTGAATATTTTTTTAAAAGTTAAATTACATACTGGTAACTCTTAACTTAGATATATAGTTCCACACTTAGACATTTCATATTCATATTTGTTTGTAATTGTCATCTCAGCTGTTTTCAGCTATTTATGTGAACTTCAAAACTTTTCTTTTCTAGGCCAAACACTGATGGCAAATGTAAACATGAGTTCTACAGCTATCCTCTGTTAAGATTTATGCCACAAAGCAGAGACTGATATGCTGCACGTCTGAGGGAACAGAGCACAGGGCCTGAAGTGCTGCATTTAAACCTGCATGTTTGAATGCAGGACTCACATCAGGGTGGAGGGAGGGAACTGGGAGTTAGGGGGGCTGCTGGCTCCTGAACCTGNCTGCAGTGTGTGTTGCAGTCACTGTGTTGTGGTCATTGTGTGTATTGCAGTCACAGCATTGGAGTCACAGTGTTGCAGTCACAGTGTTGCAGTCAGCATTACAGTGACAGCATTGCAGTGACAGTGTTGCAGATAATGTGTGACAGCTGCCGTGGCAGTGTTGCAGTGACAGTGTTGCAGTCACAACATTGCAGTCACTGTGTGTTGCAGTGAGTGTTGCAGTGACAGCGTTGCAATGACAGTGTTGCAGTCACTCTGTTGCAGTGACTATTGCAGTGACAGTGTTGCAGACACACCGTGGCAGTCACAGTGTTGCAGCAACAGGGTTGCAGTGACAGTGTTGCAGTGACAGTGTTGCAGTGACACTGTTGCAGTAACACTGTTACAGTCACAGTGTTGCAGTTACAATGCTGCAGTCACTGTGTTGCAGTGACAGAGTTGCAGTTACAGCGTTGCAGTGACTNTTGCAGTGACAGTGTCTGGGCTGACACTGCAGCTGACCCCTGCAGAGCAGACTCTGTGTCTCTGTGGTTTGGATGAGCAGCTTTGCAGAGGTGTCTCCGTGGCATTTCATCCCACCTGCCATGGGGGCAAGTCATGACAGAAAGCAGCACTTGGCACTGCCTGGGCACTGCTGTACTGTTTTGGGAGGGAAGGTTGATGCAGGAGAAGTCTGAGGCTTCCTGAGCTGTCTGTGATCAGTCTGTGAGTCTGAGCTCTAATGAGCCCTGCTGGGAACACTTTGTCCAGCTCTGCTTCTGGTCTCGCACCTCNCATTGGGCTCTATTAGAGCGCCGAGTGAGTTTGTTTCTGCTTCTGCCTTGTCATTTCTCAAAGCACTTGCCGGATTTTGCCACAGCTACAAGGAGCAGGGAGGTGGCACCACGGTCCTGCAGGGCTCATTAAAATGCTGACAGCCTTAATGAGTCTGTGGTTGTTCTTCTGCCATTGCCCGCAGCGCTGGAAGCGGTGTGTGGTTAATTAGTGAGCTCCCAGCTGTGCTTCAATGAATACCTACAGCTTAATTTATGTTTGTCTTTTGGTCTAATTATGTGTGNCAGGGAGAATGGAAATGGAAACATTTTAAAAGGGAATTGGTCTGGCTTATGCCCTAGTGGGAATCAGGCAGAGAGAGGAAAATTATCTTTGTGATTAAGTAGAGAGAGACCTGAGTCAAAGTTTGTTTCATGTGCTAGCAGTAAGACAATTTTTATTCCAGTCTTTTCTGTTACTGCAACCCCCAGTAGTGCCAAAAGCTTTGTTTGCAAAGCCTTTCTCTGCTCTAATTAGCACTACCTTTACCTGCTGTACTAATTATACACAGAAACAGAAGGAATATCCATCACCATTGCAAAAGGCTTTCCAGGCCTTTTTTAATGATTGAAAGAAAAAAAATCTTAATTAACAAAAAAGCAATGTCTTTTACTATCTGATCCCTCTGCACTCCAGTTTTCTCAGGACATGAACCCTGAAAAGAACTGGCTCAGCAGGGAGATGGATGGGTGATAGAAATCTTCGGGCACAATAAATTAGGAAAAACTGAATATCTGCCTGGAGATCGTGAT
Source organism: Saxicola maurus maurus (assembly GCA_900205225.1). NCBI lineage: Eukaryota > Metazoa > Chordata > Aves > Passeriformes > Muscicapidae > Saxicola > Saxicola maurus. The sequence continues at coordinate 115,933 of OAMK01000117.1, read as the reverse complement.
GAGTTGTTGTTCTTCTCAGATGTCTGTACTGGGGCCTGTTGCAATACTACAAGGCTAATAGTTCTAAATTAAAGGGCAGTAGATTAGCCACTTAGTTATTAGAATATATATAAGGAAGAAGATTAGCATCTTAATTATTAGATTAAATATAAGAAAGAATTTTTTTAGGATGAGGGTGTCAAAACAATTAAATAGGCTGCCCAAAGAGCTTTAGATGCCCCATCCATGGAAACATTCAAGGTTAGGTTGGATGGGGCTCTGAGTAACTTGGTCTAGCAGAAGGTGTCCCTGCTCATTGCATAGGGGTTGAATTAGATGATCCCTTACTACCCAAATTATTCTAGGGTAACCCAAATTGTGAGTGTTTCCCGTAACTTGAGGGACATGATCCTTCCTCTCACCCCAGTACCAGTNAGTACCGTGGACAGTTCTGAGCTCCCAGTAAAAGAGAGACACAGATGTGCTGGGGAGAGTTCAACAAAGTGGCATGGAGATGGAGAAGGGACTGAAACATCTCTCCTATGGGGAGCAGCCATGAGTTTTTACCCTGGAAACAGCAGGTTGTGGTGGGATGTTATCCATGGATGTAAATCTCTGAAGGTAAGTGGGAGACACACACAGTGGTGAGCAGTGACAGGATAAGGCAAAAATTGAAACATAAGAGGCCCTGTCTGAGCATCAGCAAACAAATCATTCATCTGTGAGGGTGACCAAGCACTGGTACAGGTTGGCCAGGGAGGTTGTGGTGTCTCCATGCTTGGAGATGTTCCAAAAACACCTGGAACTGGTCCTGAGCACTTGGTGCTTTAGGTGGCCATGCTTGAGCAGGGGCATTGGACCAGACAACAACTCAAGGTCCCTTCCCACCTCGACCAATTTGTGTGACTCCAGGGTAGTGTCAGTGTGCAGCAGAATAGAAAACAGCTCCAATTCATCATCTGGTAAGGGTCTGCATGCAAAGTTTCCCATCCATGACTCAGATCATAGATCATAGATCATAGATCATAGATCATAGATCATAGATCATAGATCATAGATCATAGATGTGGTTTGCAGACAATGTCTTCAGGGTGGGGAAGGCTAAGCTGGTTTCAGCATCAAGGTTTGGGTGACACCACCAGAGCAGGAAAAGGAAGTGGTCTTCAGCAGGGATATGATGTTGAGCACGGTGACCTCTGTGAGAACAGACATGGGGCTGCCTTCACATGCTCTGACACCAGACAGTTCCAAAGAGCTNGACTATACACCCACCTTGGACCAGGGTTAAGCCCATCAATGAAGCTGGTGGTGCCTCTCCAAAAAAATATTTGTAAAAGGGCAAAATGCTGCATGGCAGTGAGGAGTGAGGCAAAACAAAGTGTGAGAAACAATGAGCTGCTCTCTGGTGTGTCAGCCCCCAGCCTGGTGTTTGGGGTTGTTCTTCCCACAGTGCAGGACCCTGCACCTGTCCTTGTTGAACATCTTCAGGTTTCTCTCTGCCTGACTCTCTGGCCTGNCAAGNTCCCACTGAATGACAGAACAGCTTNCTGGTGTATCACCCACTNCCTNCTGTTTTGCATCATTAGCAAACTTGCTGAGGGTACATTCTATACCTTCTAAGATAAATTATCGGGGAAAAAAAAGCCTAAAAGAAATGCAACTCTTCCTGGCACAAGTGAGCACACTTGTCTCTGCAGTACTGCTTTTGCCTCAGCCNNATTTGACANNTTCTATNCCATCACCACAAGGNCACCTCCTGGCCCAGTCAGGTCTGNTCAGCTGATCCAGTGGGAGAAAGTCTCCAGTTCCATCCACAGGCATTTTACAGTTGTAAAGAAAATGCTTNATCTGAGTTTCAAGGACNCTGAAGTGGAGACAGGGTGTNAACAGGCTGGTCTTTAGTCTGTCTAAGCATCCTAAGAGGGTTCCAAGTTNGTACTAGAAATNCACATGGTTGGGATNGACAGGGATCTNCCAGGAAGGTCTCACAGATATGTATGTATAGCAGAAAGATCTTTNAATNTNGAATCTGAAGAAAAATAGAAATNAAAGCAAGTTTTGATATAGAAGAAAAGAATTGCAGAGCCAGTTGTTCTGGGTAACTAAGAAGGCAAAGGGTATGTTAGCAAGGGAGTTGGAAGGGGTTTTTATAGCTCAGAGCAAAGGATAAATCCACTTCCAACAGAAAATATTTTAACCAAGCAAAAAGATTTCACAAGCAAAAAAAAAATGCCATGTTGCAAGTAGAAAAATAGGTCTCAGAATTTTACACCACAAAAAAACTGAAAAACAACTTCTAGCTTAAAGTGTAACGTACTAACTCTTTGTGATGGAAAAATAGTTACATGAACATGGTAATGTTAGTAGTTATGATAGACTGCAGGTAATAGTAAAAGTATTGATTGGTTGTCAAGTATTAAGATGCTCAGCAAAGTNTATAATGCATTGTAGTGAGAATTAGAGTTGGCTTCAGACGAACCCACAGCTGTGACTGAAAAAGNTGTTACCCATGACCCGTGAATTGCTGAATCATCTGGGTACAATAAACAGCATTTTTAAAAGCCAGTCTGAAGTCCCACATCCCTCATTTCAGCTCTTACACCACATGATCTCCCCTTGCATGTGGAGATGCCTCTGCTCCTGACAGGCTGGATAAATGTTCTGTGCAGGCTCTTGGATCAACCTGCTGGCTTGACTGCAGGAAGCTGATGGAGGCAAGGGGAGCATTTACAGCATTTGGGGACTGACACCTGTACTGCACTGTCCCACCCACANTCTCACTCAGCTTCTCCCAAGGAATGTCATCTCCTCATTCTCACACTCAGGGTTTGCATCCAGTTCCCAAGAAGGCTGCACACACCAGCAAGT